>MU870341.1:0-11666 GCA_036418205.1 Ostertagia ostertagi | reverse complement strand
TATTCCAACGAAAGATATGATATATTGTGCCGTATAATGGCAATAATGGCTTATGAACAAACGTTAAGGTAAACTAGATAAGAGACAATACCTCACCCTTTGAAAAAAATTTACGGACAGAGAATACAGAACTAGTGTTGAAATTCATACAGTTGTACTCGGCGTGATGAATGCTATCCGATGATATATAAGTTATTACCCAAAGACTACTTTGTTTTTACTCGTTTTTTTCCTTCGTGATCGCTAGCCAATGACCAATCGCTAGCTGACCTCGTAATTACCCTACGCTGCGAGGGTCAATGCCTCGCGGTGTTATCACTCCTCTTCGAGGCATGTTCGGCTTCGAATACCGCTAAGCGTCGTTTTTCTGAAGCCCCTTCAGATTCCCGTAGTTGGAAGGAGTGAGAAGCGATCCACTCTAGCTTAGGCCGTGGAACTCAAATCCCTTTCAGAGGCCAAAGCCATTTCAGTAACGTTGCACAGCAATGCAACGTTACTGAAATGGCGCTTTGGGTTTTTCGAAATTATGCCGGATTGGGGCACGACTGGGAGCCCATTTCACACCTCACTTATTTGCATTCGTTCTTATAAGGATTGGTGTCGTATTCTTTTTTTTTTTTTGATTTCCTCTTTTTTGCTAGTACCTTGATTTCATGGGGTTCCCCGTTGGCCAGTCGTTTGTATCAGTTCCCTCAATTTATCTCATTTTGTCAACTTGATATGTACACGATAAAATATAAAGAATGAAGAATTTGGGTTTGATCATCTCTTTTTTACTTATCAATCTGTTCCAAATTCTTTTTTTTGCTGGTCATTGGAAAATGTTACGAAATGTTACGAAGTAAATTAAAAGCTAGTGAGTACAGTAGGTAAACTTGGGAACATCACTTAACCTCGTAGGATGGAGCAGTCGCGTCATAATTTCAAAAACCGAAAGCGCCATTCCAGTGACGTTGCATTGCTGTGCCACAGGAGGATTCGCTGGCGTTCCACGGCCTAAGCTAGAGTGGATCGCTTCTCACTCCTTCCAACTACGGGAATCTGAAGGGGCTTCAGAAAAACGACGCTTAGCGGTATTCGGAAGCCGAACATGCCTCGAAGAGGAGTGATAACACCGCGAGGCATTGACCCTCGCAGCGTAGGGTAATTACGAGGTCAGCTAGCGATTGGTCATTGGCTAGCGATCACGAAGGAAAAAAACGAGTAAAAACAAAGTAGTCTTTGGGTAATAACTTATATATCATCGGATAGCATTCATCGCGCCGAGTACAACTGTATGAATTTCAACACTAGTTCTGTATTCTCTGTCCGTAAAATTTTTTTCAAAGGGTGAGGTATTGTCTCTTATCTAGTTTACCTTAACGTTTGTTCATAAGCCATTATTGCCATTATACGGCACAATATGTCATATTCTTGGAATAACCATTCGATTCGTTGGTCATACATTTCGCTTAAGCGCAATTTCGGAAAGAAAAGAAAAGTGATTGTGCTCGAAGAATTTGACGTATACCGATATTCAGAGCTAAATTATGTAAGAACCGCTTTGCTGCATTCCAATAAACAACAAAGTTGTTGCGCAGTTACATACCTAGTTCAAGATCTTGTAGCCGTTTCGTCGTATTTCCTCCAGACTTTGATGAAATACGCTTTCAAAATTTGGAAATGTCGTAAAATTGAAGGGCTCGTTCGCATCGGGAACGACTGTGAAACATGGATAAAAATGCATCAAAAAAGGAGGAGTGTGCGAGCGGTAGACTACTGTGCACATAAACATGGGATCTAACGAATGGTGTTCTACCTTGAGGTCAGAATTGGATTTTGCCCCAGCTTAAAAGGTAAAGCTGGTGACCTACTTAACCGATCCCGACCCATAACACATCCTGGAACTCGTTGTGAGGAGACGTATCTATAGGAGTTTAAATTTTTCCGTTTCATTCGCTTTCAGCGGAGTTATGGTAGTGCGACGGTCTTTGATAGGTGCGACTGTCAATCACCGTCATTTTTTCACATTCTGTGAGCGGTATTGTACGTGCACATTATTTCGATATATACCAGCTTACTTAATAGCAGTCGATTGCATAAACTCAATCAAGTCTTCAGCAAATGATAAGTTTCATTTCTATCAAGAAAGCCCAAACTCATTAAACCGCTAATCCTTTCGGGGTTCTAAATAATGGTGAATGTAAATAAATGATAAGCCTTAGCTCCTCACTTATGTAAATAGGCATATTTCGTTTTAATTTTGAGACTGACAGCAATCCTATTCACCGCTAAATTATCTTAATTCAAGAAAAATGCTGGATGTTTACAGTTGTGATCAATATACCAGTTCAGCTCAGACGTTATCACGCGTATTCTCGATGAGCTTCAGTGAAACTGTGGAGGGTCTAACACAGTCAATAGTGAGATGGTTAATGGAGTATCTCATGCTGATATTCCATGGGTCCTCCAATTTCGCTAAAGCCTGCCGTGTGATGCGCGCGATAGCGGGCGAAGCAAAACTGGTTAAATAATACAAAGGAAGGGCGATCCGGTAGATACTCGCAATCATCACGTAGAGGTCCCTTCCGAAACATCAGCATACAGCTGTGGGTTCAATAGGAGTTATGTGATGTGAAAGCAACTCGAAAGCAACTCAACAGAAAGAAAAAAAACCAAAAAAAACTAAGAACATATTATCACTGTCTTCTTGACTACGGGTCGACTAACAGTTGAGCGCAAGACGGGAAAGATCCGAGTAAATATCCGATTACTGAAAAACAACCTTAAAGCATCTTAGAAGTCGTGAATGCCAAGAAGCCTGAAAAGATTTACTTTCCTCAAACTCGTTTTCTAAAGTGCTTACATTTTTGAACCCTCTGAATCTCCGTTGGTAGCATCTGAAGCCAATTTTCGCCCTCCCCGAAAAAGTCAAGGAGCTGTGGATACCTATGTTCCGATGTTTAACTACTCTTTAACGCACCAAATCTGCGGCTCGTCATACATCTAGCCAAAGTTCCACGCGCGGCCCCCAAAATTCACTCGACGCACAGCGACGGACATTGCTCTCTCCCACAACCACCATGCCTCTTCTAGCAACACTATTTTTCCGAGTTATTTTTCAACAGGTACCCAATCAGCATCGTTACATCACACAATTCTTCGTTCGCATTGATCATTTCAAAAATACTTTAATTTCTCTGTTATATTTTTTTTTGTACGTATTCGTTTCGCCCTGAGAAAATTTGTCAAACCCAAAGCCAAAGGAAGGTTCCCTTGGGTTACATTGAGATCATCTTGCAAAGCGCTCAAACTTAAGCGCGTGTGCAGCAAACGACCATTCACACGTAATTTAATGCGTCACCGATCTACGAAGATTGAATACTCACACCTATGGAACGTCTTTGTGCTTACGCAGAATAGGAATTCGTCGTGAAACTCCTCATATGACTCCTACGTTTGGCCTTTTTTTCAGCGGTCAAGTGATTTTCAAGCACAGAAGGAAACGAGTTGGGCTTCTATCTTCAAAAATGTTCAAAAATGGCTTTACACACGAATCCTATCGAATTCTAGCATTACTACTTAATACTGCCCGACAAGGCATAACAATAGGCAATTTGCTGAACATTTGGATCAGAGAAAATTCAGTGCCGAATCACCATTATATCAACAAAAGTTGGCCGTCTTCAAAAATTTCCAGCCCTCACAGGAAGCTAGATATTACAAATCGCTACTGTGGAGGAGGGGGAAGGCGGTGAGCTGCTGGATAAAGAAGTATTGGTAATGTCCAACGAGTTCATCGTTGTAAGAATGTAGAATTTAGCTTGAAAATCGTCGTTCAGGCGTAAATGTCTTCGGGATCACAAATGAGTAACAAACAAGGGGAAATTCTAACACCTTATTTCTATTTTTTTTTTTTTTTTAACTTAATTCGGGAGGTTATCCCGAAGAATTTACGAGCCCTTCTCAAACTCCATCTCAGGACACTATTAATGTTAGTGGTCTGTCGAGACGAATACCTCTCCCACAGCCATTCTGTTCACACAGACGATATCTCATCCAAAGAAATTGACCCAGATTTTGATCACCTCAAAGTGGTTGTGATCTACGAATCAGTGATTGATTGTGGGCTGTGGTAAGTCGTTGCTGGAGTCTCAATTGACAATTGCCGGTCTGCGCTTTCCATGAACGAATATTCTTATAATGGTCTTCCTATTTACAGATTTGATACTTAAGTGCCTACATAAAAGTCTTTCCTGAGCTTCCTGGGTTATGACACACTTTTTTGCAAAGTTAAAGGCCATTTCGCGCGCCTATGTGATTACTAAGCGCAAATTTATAAATACAACCATTGCATCTGTATATCAGTGCGTTCCAATTCATAGCACTTCTGTTGGTCTGTAAAACTGATATCCGGAAACACCATACTGACGTAATAGTCGGCCGTTTTGTCGGCTTAATCCCTTTCTTCTAAGCGCCCAAGCGCACACACCAAGAGAAGTTTCGATAACTGTGTGTGGGTAGAGGACACTAGATAGGCA
Source organism: Ostertagia ostertagi (assembly GCA_036418205.1). NCBI lineage: Eukaryota > Metazoa > Nematoda > Chromadorea > Rhabditida > Trichostrongylidae > Ostertagia > Ostertagia ostertagi. The sequence goes on along the minus strand of MU870341.1, from coordinate 7,146 downwards.
ATCTTCTCACAATCAACGTCGTTCACCGCTTCAACGTCAGTAATGAATCTTTTGGATAGTACTCTTTCTTCTTTTAGGTTTTATCAAAATCAATTATATGCCGGAATGTTCCCCTAATTCGGTGACGGCTAATTGCTGGTTACCACCAGCTCAGGTAGCTGCTGTATACTCAATTCGTATCGGTGAAATCTTAGAATGTCTCTTGATCTCCGCATTCTCATTATTATAAATTTGAACCGGTAAAACACCACAAAATCTGCTTCCTGTTTTGGCAGCGCGTTTCCTTTTCAATAAGTCTTCTTGAGTATTACATTTCTTCTTCAACAGTGGAACGATTACAAGGCTTTTATGAATTAGCTGAGGCAAATTACTGATCACCGCCAGCTCCGACAGCTTCAGTAAGCTCAAATATCAATTCCTGTCTGTTCTGCTGCTTAGAATGTTTCTTTATCTCCGCATTCTCATCATTATAAATTTGAACCAGAGGAGCGCCTCAGAATCTGCCTCCTGATTCGGCTCAACAATTCTGTGTTCCTTTCAGTAAGTTTTTCCAGTACCTGTTTTCCAAGGACAGGACGATATTGGAACATTCTAATATAATAAGCTCACAACGTCAAATTTTGTGGAACTGGGCAATAGAAAACGTACTTATTTTTGCCTCCCCTGATTCTTTTTACTTCTGCAGCACTGAGCATATCCGCATGGAAGCTGCTCATCTGCCGAAGGACCCTGTCATTATTCCAAGTGTCGTCGGCAATGGTCATTACTTCACCTCCGCTTCATACACACTTTTCGGAACGTAGTGGTATTGAACGAGGAAAGTTTCCTTCCAAGATTCCCTCAGTGTGGCGATATTTCCCAGCACTGGCCGATGTAGTGCTTCTGTTCCTTCCATAACGGACTCTTGGCAGCGAACCTGCTGGTGACCGCAGTGGCGATTCATGCGCGATCCATAAACACCATCTGAAATTGAGAACTCTCGAAGACCAGAGACCTCGCTTGATAATTTGACCTCTGCTGAAAGCAGTTGAAATCTAGAAAAAAACGATCTACATGCCGTTGTTGCTTTGTACGGCGGTCGCCCTTTGCTCGCGTCAGATTTATTCCCTCAACAGCCGTTCCCAAGACCGGGTCTGAGTTACCATGGGCTTGGGGATGGGTCAGGATTTCCTTGCAAAATTTTCTAAAATCACATGTAGGAGTGCTTTATTTCCAAAAATATGAACGAAAAATCAGAAAATCTAGATAAATGAACGCAGAAATATATTATTGTATATAAGCATACAGCTGTTCTACCGATAAGGAAGGCAGAATTATTGTCTAAACGCTTATGGTTAGCTGCTTAAAGCAAGATACAGGCTTTTACATCTATCTATTGCATAGAGGGACAGATTGAAGTTTAGTTCAGTTTTATATACTCCCATTATACGCATAGTGGCCTCTTCAATATTACGAACGAAAGAGAACTATCAGCACGGAAACGATATATACAATTTCTTATGTGATTATGCGCGGCAGTAAGCGCCAGTAACATCGGGGTTTGAACGTGTGAACTTTCAGAGATTTCTGAGTTGTAGGTTTCTGCCCGTTCCCATGACAATAAAAAAGGCAAGTGGCAAGTTTTCTGTGAAGTGCGAAAGATTGGTACATTTATTGGCTATCTGGCCCCATCTGAATGGGGTGCTGGCGCCCCAAAGCCAGCCACAGTTGCGCTGGTTGCTTTCATTATGAGTATTCTGGGGCGGAAGTGGTGTAGTGACAAGTGGCGCGCTTACCACGCGAGCGGTCCGGGGATCAAATCCTGGGTCGTGAGTCGCCCGGGCCAACCAAGCCTTCCATCCCTCCGGGGTCGGTTAATTGGTACCAGACTTGTCTGGGAGGATAAAAACACTGACTTGTACATCGGCTGGCCCCCGCAAGTCATTGTATAGGCCACATCGCATTCAAATGCCACTACGAATGTACAAATGGAAGTAGAATGCGTGCCGCATCCCAAAAAGGGATTGATCAACGGCAAATGCTTTATCCTTTATTTTATGTTACTCTGAGAGGTCGATTCGCATGGCTGCATTCTTGGCAAGACCGTCCATACCTTCCTTGTACCCTCCATTTAAACAGCACGCACCTTGAAAAATCGGCCATAACAGCACCTCGTTTTAGGGAGATATTAGAGCCTTATACCATCATGGAAAAGATAGCACTTCTCATAAGCGTATATAAACAATGGCGACTACAACAAATTCCTCGTCAACAACGGTAAAACACACTTGCTGTCGCGCTCTGGGTGTCGCACTGGCTGACGATGTTGCCTGCGCGCTGAAACAGGCCCTCTACCCTTCTAGGTGACTATGACTGTCTTTCACATTATGCTAACACAAGAGTATATGTTTTTTTTTACATAACAAAGCACTACTAGTAAAGCGATCAGTGGCCAACTACTGAATGAGAATACGACTTTAACATAGAAAATGTCAGGAGATAGTAGAAGAGAAGCTACGGACTCGGTCGGAAGAACAAAACAGTATGGCATGGGCTTCGCGCCAACAGCTGAGGAAGGAGTTGACGCGATTGCTCCAACTGGGGGCTGAGGTCTACGGCAATACTGCAGGACACCATTTGGCTGGTATAAGAGCGCGGGTTGGATAGAGAAACAACGTAGCTTCCCGCGCATTTGCAGGTTCCACCATTAAATCCGATTGGAGCGCTTATTCTATTGGCGCAACCACGTGGTAGAAACGTCAAGGTTGTGAATTCGCAACACTCGCGCTGATTTGCCTTTCCAAGAACTAGACGTATGTTCACAAGATATTGGATTACGACACAAAAACTCGTCAGGGCGGCGACTCGAACCCTACGTTACCCTTACGCATTGCTTGGCTAAGCTACATTCGACAAGGCGAGCTGAGGTTGCTTAAAACAGCGGCTTAACAAGCAAAACAACGTTCAAGCTGTTGATTTCTGTTTCTGTGGAAGTGCAAAGTAATCTCGCCATTGAAACACTGCTTTTGCTGCATATGGAGCAAGGCGATCTTTGAGGATCTTCATAGTTCGCGTCCCTTCAAACCAATGCAGAATTCCTACGAATTAGATTCTTTGCTACATTTCAGCGTCATACTCGAAAGCACATAAAACCTTGACAGAAATTGAATGCAACGTTTCATTTTTCCAAAAGACAAACTCTAATCTCGAATAGGCGTTCCTATTTGCCTGCTTCATTTACACGGTTATTGCTTACAGGCGCTTGTTGGGTTTGCTTCGAGCGGACCTAAGTCAGTAAAAGAATGATCACATGGGTAGACTGACTTTGTCTGTTTCGGTGACTTCCTGAAATTCTTTAAGATTATCTTATTAAGACAAAGTTTGTGCGACTATCATGGTATCATTTATTCCCTATAAAACGAATTTGAAGAGAGCTGTGAGTGCTCGAGTATTGAAAACTCGGGCTTTCAAGACTGAAGCGAAGATTCATAAAAAAACGGTTCAATGGGAAAACTTTTTGAAAGGATCATTTTGCAAACGTCGCTCGTCTTTCTCTATGACTCCTTTTGAGGAAAAGCGGCTTTCCTTCCTAGACATGGACGCATACTCTTTGGATCTTTCGGAAAACATGCCCAAGCTTAAAGGCACCACAGTCGGCATTGAGCTTGCATTGCTTTATTTGGAAATCAGGCAAAGAGTGCAAAGAGGAACAATTGGGGAGAAAATCAAAAAGATCATAAAAAACACTAAATCTTCCCCTTTATGAGCGGATGGATCGTCATATAATGGACGTGACCCAGCGCTGCGGGTTGAGAGCGGAAAACCCTGAGGTAGTACTCGGCCGCAAGAGGGCTTTTTCGTCGAATTTCGAGAAAAAAGGCCCTTTTGCACACGAGTGCCCTAAGCCTCTTCGAGAAGCCTCTCGAAAGCTATACCTCTTTCGAAAGCCCTTTTCGAGACCACGGTATTGCCATGGTTTGATAAGGATGGCAGTTCGGCAGCGCACAAGGTGAGGCTTTAGCGCCTTGCTCGCACTATTGAGTCACGACAGTGTCACGCTTCTTCCCCTAGGGAGCACTCTTTTCACACTCTAGAAGGGACTGGTTCTTGCGGAATAATCTCGACTTGTAGCTTTGAGTTCCAGGAAGAGTGCGTGGAAGCATAAAATAGAAAACGATTGAGCGAAAGAATCAAGGAAATTAATGAATTGATGATTGAAAATCATTTCCTTTTCTGTCAGAGTAAGACTCAAGTGATACATAGAATTGCACTAAAAATGTGAGTGCTTTAGGAACTTCGGTGCATCACTTTTGCTGGTGATGAGGTCAACAATTGCTTGCTTTTGTTCGAAATTGCTCGCAACGGGAAGGAATGACTTTCTGAAGATTACTCTGCAATAAGACGGGCAAAAACAGTAACATAACGGGCTCTTCATGTATGACTCTTACTCTACCCTCTACTTTCTCCTTTTTGCGCGAGTAGACCTCATACAATTACTTCCTTTCCCCATTTTCGAGGGAAAATTTCGATGTTTCAAGGCTGACATTAAGAAGTAAAACGTTTGGACAACATATTACATTGTGCCATCATACCACCGAAAAAAATTTATCCGACACCAGTATCAACCTTGAGTGCTGCGGGAGATAGATGTAAAATGCTTTCCCCCATGCGTTACCTGTAGGTAGTTCGACTTGAAGTACCGTCCCATGCACTGTCAGCGTCCGTTGGTATCTCAATTTACCGAAGAAGGGTAGTGTCCAGATTTTTGGAAGAGGTGGGTCCTATTTTGCTTTTGTGTGGTGTTTATGATGATAAGGGGGGGGGGGGTGGTGGTACAGCGAAGTGGGGATTTTCAGAGGTGGTAAGGGGCGAGGTGATTCGTCCGTGTTTTATGGGTGAACCCCCTCCCCACGCACATATGGAAGGGAGGTGAATCGAGACTTTTGGAAGAAGTGAGGAGGTCGTAGAAAATTTTTGAAATGTTCTCTAATGTCGCAGATAACCCTAACCTTGTACCGCCTATTTCCAGCTCGAAGCAAATCAATTTTACATTCTTTCGAAAAGGCATTTACTGCCCTGATTTTCTTAATACATTAGTCTAAAAGCCGCTCAGCCGATATCGGCTTCTGTTAGGGCATTGAATATCTTCCCCTAGCATCGTTTAGCAACCATTCCGAAATGATGAAATGAATGATTGCTTAACCCTTTGACGACCGTGTGGCCCGCCGGTGGGCCACACTTTCGCTCGGTGGCGACACGTTTTTAGGGGTTTATTTTGGCATTTTTATGTTTCAAAACTACACAAATACATCATCGAATTCGCGGAATAATGCGCTAATTACTAATAGTGAAATTGTTGAGTTAATTTATTGATGAAAAAATTTAGAAAGAAGTGAAGTGACGCATTCATAACGGCGGTCGTCAAAGGGTTAATTTCGTGGAATGGTGAGTTGATTTGAATGCAAGAGGCATTACGAAGGCATTCCGAGCAGCTCTCCTATTCACTTTTTTCACTTACTAATATTCGTTTTTGATTAGCGAAGTGTGCCGGCGAAACCAAACTGAAGGACTTCTGTCGCAAAAGTCAGCAGAGGTCGGTCTTTGCTGAAAATGAGCATAACTGCAATTATTAAATTATTATTATTATTATTATTATTATTATTATTATTATTATTATTATTATTATTATTATTATTATTATTATTATTATTATTATTATTATTATTATTATTTATTATTATTATTATTATTATTACCAGTTTGGCTGCGCACGCATTCGCGTGCATGAGACGGGGCTGCAGCGGTAAAATCGGGCCCATCAGTATTTTTGTCTTGATTTTAGCTTTCTGCTCGGTACATCTTACTTACGCCGCAAACTCCGCCCACATCCGGGTGTGCCACGCCCAGCGTTCACATTCAACCTCTACTCCTACTTTCACCTCTGGCGTATTTTTTTCAGGTCTCTAAGTCATCTCGGAGCCGAATTATGAGGTCTTGTAAATGGCGTTATGAGTCACGAATTTCTGAGGCAGACCCCGCCCACTTTGGTGCATGGTTAGCCCAACAATGGCATTCCTGGGGCTCAACAACGCAGGCCTAGGCGAGCTAACTCCCTTGAGGCATCATTCCGCTTAGGTTAAAGTGACACACTAATAATCTTTACATTAACTGTGCTGTGCACAGAGACCTACATAGAGTACAAACACTGCGAAACACATAAAATAGAAGTGATGGATAAATAATCGGAAGGATTGGGTCGGTTGTGCATAATTCTAGCTTTCGACGGGGTTCATGCTGAAAAATCACATGACAACCCTCGTAAAGATGCCAGAAATTGATAATTAGTACAATGGTGAGCACAAAGTAGATTCAGCTCAGAGATTAATGAGGAAATTGAAAAAGAATACAGTTTTCAGGTGACAATACCATACCGTGGACTGCAAGAAATCCAACGCCAATCGCCAAATGGATGCTCTATCGACTGTCATTCACAAACCGCCTGCTCCCGTCGGAAAATCGCCGCATCGCGACGTCGCGCAAATGGCCGCATGCGGCGGCGCGACGGCTAGACGATTCTTTTGACACGCAGCCGGCTGGGCGTTGCATACACCGAAGTGGGCGGAGTTCGCTACCGGGCTTATGAGTCGGTTCGCAAGAAATCCTGGAGACAGGGAAAAAGTGGATAAAGGTTGGCCAAGGAGAGGAAGTCAATCTTCATTGGTGGGCGGGGCATGCACCAAAGTGGGCGGAGTTTGTTGTTATACCCATGTGGCGGTTCCATGAAATTCTAGAGGGGAAAAGTGGATTGAGGTTGGCGATGCTAAGGAAGTCAATCTCCATTGGTGGGCGGGGCATGCACCGAGAAGTTTACCACAAGATTTATGAACCGATCTAGAGGCGATCCGGAGACCGGGAAAAAGCGGATAATGGTTGACAGAAGGAGAGGTCAAAAGCCATCGATGGATGGAGCGGATAGAACCTAGCTGAGAAGTCAAATATTCGTAGTGTATCGGGCCAAATTGAGAATTTACGCCGCACCATCCCATATCGCCGCAGAACTGTGTTGTGCGCGCAATTGCGGCGCCAACTGCTTACTTATAAGGATTTATTACAAGAAATGGTAGATCTTCGGATTGAATATTCACTGACATCACAAAGTGATATGCA
>MU870340.1:18843-34792 GCA_036418205.1 Ostertagia ostertagi | reverse complement strand
GAATGGGTAGCTTTTGAGTACCTATCACCTCAACCTCTCCGCAATGGCTATTTCTATAGTTTCACAAGAATGCTGGTTGTGAACAAAACTTCGCCCCAGACGGGACTCGAACCCGCACCTCTTGCTTACCGGGCAAGTGCGCTACAAGTTACGCTACCAGGGCACCATTTCTTTCCAACTAAGCTTTTCAATAGAAACAAAAGGAAGTCAAAATCATTTCTATAGTATTTGATCCTGAGACCAGTCGCATGATCTCACCCCTACCCATCTCCAAAATCGCCTTCAAGCGGGTGGTGGAGAGGGAAGGGGTAAGGTGAAGGGGGAAATATGAATACCGAAAGGCAAGTACTCTATTTTGCTCACTTCATGCTTCGGTCGTGAAAGAATTCGGCTTGTAAATTTTTCAGGAACGATTCCACTTTCTAATCCATTGCAACACAGTCTTCCGAGGTCGCCACCACAACCCCATCGAAAACCCGAAATACGACCTTTCACCATAACCACACTATACAAAACCGGTACTACGGCTCCAGTTCCGCAGTACCCAAATATACAGGGACGGTAGTAAAGTGCCATAGACTAACTACGGCCGTTAACGGTGAATAATGAAAGGCGAGACAGCCAGATGACCCCGCTCTGAATGGCGAACTTCACTACATTCCTAGCAAAAGTCGCGTCGCCATGGACTTGAACCATGTAATGCAGCGCCCATGAGCGCGACGTTTGCCACTGCACCACAAAGCATTGCTGGGTTACTTTGAAAGAATTGTAGAAAGCAAGGTAGTAACCTATGAGGGTTGCAAAACAAGCATCTATCATGGAGAATTGATCCCGCGAGCGATCCAATGTCAACAAGGAACGAACCCACTGCGCCAATCGACGTGTTTGAAACGTGGGATCATGGCCTAGATGATAGGCTTTCTTGCTGCCCACACTCAACACCTTCCACGAACCCCTTTCTTCCCTGCGCTCTGCGCATGGCAGGGACGCAGAGACGCTCAATGCGACCAATGCATGACGTGCAGAGAAAGGGGAAAGTGCATGGGGATTGAAGAGACGCAGATAGACGGCGACTAAAATGTACTCAGGGGTACATTTTAGTCGCCCTCTACATGACCCTCTGCGTCTCTGCAATCTCCACGCACTTTCCCCTTTCTCTGCCGGGTTCGCCGTCTAGGCAAGGTGCCACCTAATACGTTGGCCACTTAAGATGTTGCATAGACCTCGCCCATTGCGGCAGGTCAGCGCGAGTTTCCCGCCTTTCCCCATGCTTTTTTTAGGTGCGGACGAAGGCGAGGTCAACGTGACCTATTGGCCAACTATAGACTGGCTATTTAGGAGACTTTACTACCGTCTCAGGGCGACCAAAAAGACGATTCACTCGCCACTCGTCACTACCCGCTGACACGCGCCAGGCGCCCGGTTATCAAAATTTTTTGTCGCACAGGATGAGCGTTACTGACTTGAAGTGTTTCTTATGAGAACCTTTCTTAGGTGTCCTTATAAAGCAGGTCCTCCTTCACATGGCCTCCACGTCTTCAGAATATGCGTAATATGCCGTCAGCCGTCACTGTCGAGAAAGGCTTCCGGTAGTCGTTCGCGCGTGAAGCTGCTACATGTCATTCCTCAAAGCCTTATATATAAAGAGCGCTGCTTGCATAAATCGAATAACTGAATGAAGTAGACTACATATGTATTTTACATTCTAAGGCAGAACGCAGGCTCAGGTGGGACTGATCATAACAAACTCACTGCACATGGTCATTGAATAGCTCGGCTATCACTGTGCATCGCAATGAACTTCGTGCATCCGGCTCTTCATTGGATCGATTTTCATCAAAGTATAGAGCTTTTCCTTCTATAATGGTCTATTTATATGAAAATCGCATTGAAACTCGAGATATTTTTTGGTCGCCATCACACCACCCCATACGCTTTCAGACTCTACATTGCTGAGCATTCGCAAAATGTTGATGGTGGTGTCTGAAGGGAGCTTGAGCCATAATGTATTGATCTGAAATCTGTCTGCTGTTTATAATGATACTATTCAGTTTCGACATGCATTTGAAAGCTCAATATGTACCAGAAAATTACATGTGGTATGAATGACATTGTTGTGAAATTTGATCTCACAGGGTAGCTCAAGGAGCGTAGCGCATCCATCCCACTCAGCGGCCTCCTCAGCGGATGTGCGGTGACTATCACACTATCATCGAGCTACTTAACCTTCATACACTAATGAAAAGCAGAAATTGTTTGTCACGACATTCATAACTGATAGCCACCCCCCCCCCCACCTATCAAAAAAGAGCAGTACCACAACTAGGACTTTTTTCGACTCTACTTTGAACATCGATTGCGAACTTCAACTTATTGTAGAGAGCAGATACACATTCAAGCTTCACGCAAAAAGGGCGCTCATCCGGTAAGGGGGGGGGCATTGTGATGCAACGTCTAATAGCTGCCCTCACCCCCCACCCCCCTGAACTGGCTTCACTCCCCCTGGCTCACGGGGTCCCGTACTTCGAGAAACCTGTGCGCCAGGGGGAGTGTAGGCAGTCTAGGGGGGTGGGGGTGAGGGCAGCCACTTGATGCCCCCCTTACTGGATGAGCGCCCAAAAAGTGTAGCGCAGACGTCTAAGGAAGCTGTATGGTACATAGTATTGTCATTGATGTATTCTCTTCATGTAATTTTCAACGGGCTATGCGATCGTGACCTTGGCGTTGGGGTAGGACATCCAAAGGAGCGCATTTACAAGTGGTGGTAGGTGACACTAGAACTATACCAAAAAGAGCCTCAGAATCGCTTCCCAGCCCCGAAGCTTACTTCAGGTGCTGTAAGTGGTGCACTTATTCGAATGCCTCCATCCTAACTATATGAGGCCATGGTTATCTAATTTTTTTCCGGGTGCTTATCAAACTAACTCCTTTTTGAGCACCATACGGACGTAAGAAGGCATGGTAGTAATCACCGTTGTCACGCTTCGTTTTAACACGATTAAAGTCGTAGAGAAAAACCACTGAAATCTCGTCGCTATGAGCATCCACATGTGCACCGGAGAAAATCCGAGGTGCCTACCGTCTGGTTTCAAATTTTTTGACTGGATTTTCCTTTTTGAAATAGTTGAAAAACGTTGGCGATTCTTTGATAAACTCCCTGTGTGCCTCCATCACACCATCGCCCAATTTTTTCGACGAAATCCGTGACGTTAACTAAAATCAGAACTTTACAGTACAAAACTCGTTCGACTCCGCACCAGGCTACTTATACGGATAGTTGCGATTCGTCGCCACAGGCGGGTCTTGGATCATCCGTCCGATGTCTCACATTTTGGGTTGAGTAAGGCAAATACCCCTAAAATTTCCGAACGGTGTATTGTATTTTTAGCCGATGAAATGAATGGTCGTGGTTTTGAAGAAGGGGTCTTTTTTGATAGCATTTCGAGAAATGGACAAAATTGAAGGATTTGCTGTCTCATTAGATATATAAACCCCTATCCTCTTCCACGCCCCTCCCTCTACGCTCGACATACATGACAGCCATTTCTAAAAGAAAAGTGGGCGGAGTTGTATGCGTCGATTGGTCTCAGAATTGAATGATATAGAAACAGTGATGATGGCGAGAGTGGCGGTTGGGGTGGGGGAAGGGGACCAAATTGGGGAACGTTCCTAAAACTGTTGCTGGTGATGGGGCAGCTCGCTCGAGAAATCTTTAAGGGGGGATGGGGAGAGAGTCGCAAAGTTTCTGAAAAAGTGAGAACGCAGCGGTTGAACGTGGTGGGTCCCCGGTCTGCGCGTCGTTACAGCCCCACAGGTGTGATAAAGAAGATGTACGCGATCATCTGGTGGCAGCTGCTAACATTTTGTCCCAAAGAATCAATCTGGTAAGGTGTTAAACAACACTAAGTTAAAGAAATCGTCTGCAGCACAGCTTCCCTTCCCATGTGTTTGCTGGACTGCATCTGCCACGGTGGGCTGAAACGAAAGTGCTTTTGCGACGAAGTGCATGGCAGGTGGAGCCACGTCCAAGTTTATGAGTAGGTTTAACGGCAAATTCTGTGTTAAAGCTGGTGCAGAGGAGCGCACCATAGTGAAGGATGAGCTGCGAATGAACTACGTAGTAAAGAAAGCAATAGAAACCATCGGAACCACTAAAATTAGGGCCTTGACCTCCAGAAAGTTTGGATGTAATGCGGTGGCAAGACTAATTCTTATACCTCTTAGGCTACCGATCAAAGAAGGTAGAACATGAGAGAGAGCACGCCGTTTGAGAGAATGCGCTGAGCTCCACATCATCGGGTGGATGGGAAGCGTTGCAATAAGAGCCGATGGTTGCGGCCCCTTCACGATTAGCGCATTTTGTGCAACGGGCGTGGCACGCTCTCTGTAGGGAAGGACTTCTACAAGTTTTCTCGCGGTGTCCTTCCTACTACTAAGGCTAATACCGGGGCTTACCTTTAACATGAAACCCATTGACGTTTGACATTTGTTGGTTCTTGGCTCCCCACCCCAATTGTTGTGACAGTTTCACGGCGGATTTCAAATTAGTTATGGCCTTCCTGGTTGTTTGGATTAATATCAAGATCAAGGCTTATTTTTCGTGCTTTTTGCTATCCTGGTGAAGTAAGAGGCCTCAGAACATCCATTTTTACGGTCGCGGCGATGTACATACACTACATACAATGTGCTCGGATTACAAATAAATGTGACCGGGCAGGGGCTCGTGCTCGGATCCGTGCTCAGGGAAATTCCAGGCCGTTGTCAGAGGATGAAAATGAACCATTAAAGGCACAGATTGGGATCGAATTGGTGTGATTTTTCTGTTCGTCAATCAGACAAGAAGTGCGCGAATGGTGAGAACGGTAGCAGAATAGTGCTAGTTTTGGCGCTCTTGTCTTTGTGTGGGTGGGGCATTCAAAATAGTCTTAGTTCCATGGAGAAAGGTCAAGACGTAGTTGCCCAGGTGAAGAGACAATGACCCAAAGGTGAACAATCCTTCACAAGGGTCTTCCTTGACAACCATAACGCTAAATACCTCACTATTTGAATGCCATCCCTAAAACACCATAGCAGACCCAGCTTCCATGTGAAACAATCCTCTTTGATAACCTACCGTCTACATACAGGCGTCGCTCATTGAAAGGAGCGACAACAGAGAGGCTGACGCGTACGCAGAAACGGGTTCCGGCGTCTGGGGGATCAGCCGGTCACAAAATCAATACGAGGAGCTTCCTGAACACATCGGCGTATAACTGCGTGACCACTATTTTTTGTATATATATGCCTTAAGGGCCGGACAAAAACTCCTAGTGGTGAGCATATCTCTTCCCTTCGTATTCGTCGCCAGACCGACTACTGAAACAAAGAGCCCCGACAGGTCGACCGTCCGTGGACGTAATTCGAAAATTTTTACACGCCCCCACCCCCTCTAGAGGGCCCGATAAAAGTACCTTCAGGGTACCTGCCTTCAGCCATCCTCCAACACCTCCACCCCGTCCACTTCCATCGCCATCATGTGGAGGCGATCATAGAATCTATAGTAATCTTCATAGTAAGTATAATCTATGACCATATCTAGTTTTCATTCTGATACTATCGACCACAGCCAGCTACGCCCACATTCCCCTCCAAAATGCCATCGATTGGCGATAGGCATCAGGCGATGATATTACAAAGAAGGACATGGGAATAACTCTCGACTAGGTGAACGACGACTCTCGGGACGGCTGACATCTAAGTATACGTAAGGCAAATTCGGGTCTCCAGACGCCACTTATTGAAGCCTTCCCCGGTGGCTAATAAGCGCTAGTACGCGACAAATGTCGCTCACTTCGGCCTAGAACGTCGAAAGCGTTATTTAGACGCTAGACGCTGAAAACTTTGACACGCTCCACCTGTTGAGACACTCTCCGCCCACCGCTCGATATCTTGTCTGCTTCGCTAACTTAATCTTATGCTCTCTTTACTCTTACTTCTCTAGCGCTCTCCGCGCTCACTCGCACTATTTCCACCTCCCTGAGGCCTTTCGAACTCGGCGCAACGTATGCAAATCCTCCCTCCACACTATTTTTGGTGTAATCAGATATTTTTTCCTTTATGCTCCAACGGCGGCCACTCCTACCGCCCGCTTTCACCATTTGAAATAGGATTACTCCAAATTTGACCTGATCTGCCTGAAAACGAGAGAAACGAATGCGATGGGAGGGTTAATGTGGAACAGTATCTATAAATGACAGTGCGAAAAATCAACAGAAATCTCAACACAGCCGGAAATGGACCCTTTCGCTTTGCCACGGTGACGTCTCCCGATAATTGACGAGCTAGAAACCGCTTGACAGTTTTCAACATGTCAAGCCGAGCCATTACATATTAACGGAGGCCATAGCTGGATGTTACATTCCAGAAAAGTATACGGATCTGCAACTCACCAGCGATAGCCTCACCATACGACTGGAACATCTCGTCACATTGGCAATCGAAGGGCGCTGCTGCTGGGGGCGGAGCACAGACCGTGGCGGAGCTCAGAAAGGAATGGCAAGCCTTGTACGCTGCAACTAGCGCACCTTTGACCACAAAAACGCAACATTTCGTTTCCTTGGGCCCCTGACTACTGCTTCCAACTGGTGCATGTACTTCCACGCTGCACACGCACTTTATCGTAATCTCTCGCTTTAACATCCCTATCGCATGTGTATCTCGAACAATGAACCTTGCCCCTCGGTGAAAGAATTAGGCGCTGGTTACTCGGGTGAGATGGGGAATAGTTGTGCAGAGAGCTCAACACAGCAAGCATTCCACCTCCCTACTCCGCCCTAAAGGACGAATTCACGATGAAAAAGCAACCCATTTCAAATTAACCTAGGGATGGTGAGTGGTACACGAAAGAAGGAAGAACCATGAGAAACGGCCCAGAACCCGAGAAATGGGACCCCTTCCTTGCCCGTTGATTTGAGCATTGATGCGACTCTCATCGCTGTGCCCTCTTCAACACTACGCTCTCTCACCTATCTAATCACTCGCCACGTATAGACCTGCGGCGAGTGATCAGATGATCGGTGGGCGTGCACTGGCCCACCGCGCCAAGATTGAGCCTTAATAGGTCGCCGAGGTCAACTCCTTCGGTGCCAATTGCGCTTCAGTTCCGCACCCTCAGGAGGTCCGCGGGTCCCTCAACTAGGTGAATTACTCCTTCTTCGACCTTCATTCTAATCGTGAATTCGTCCTTTAATACCTCCTACCAAGAGTAACATATGCTTGGGAACTATGGGAGGGAGGTGGGCTCTATACAAGTGGGGTGGGCACGCCCAGCTTTTCACGCATGTCAAGTGACTGCCCTCACCCCCACCCCCTAGATTGGCTACACTCCCCCTGGCTCACGAATTCCCCGATTCTCGTGACAGTATAGTAGCGGGCAGCAGTCCCACTTACATACATTTCTGTTCAAAAAATGCGGCGTGCCCACCCTACTTGTATAGCACTGGGAGGTGTTCAAGTAATAGTTCCCCCGCGGTCCGTTATGTCTTCCTAACTCAGCCCGCATAACAATGCCTCCCACACAACGACATGAGCGCCACACCCAGAATTGTTCTCTCTCGCATGGGACGCTTTCAGAGACCTTTTCATCCGTTGAATGGCGCGATCATCCTTCCCACAATGAAAGCTGCTCATAAGGCTCACACTTTCGACCAGTTTCCTTGGCGTTGGCACTCTGCTCTTTGATTTTCGTGTTGATCTCGTCGATGCACGATTGTTTGTGGCAATAGCAACTGATCCTTCTTTTGTAGCATATGAATCCATGAAATTTTTCCCTGCAAGCAAGTGCTTCGAACAGCTGCTGCCCCTATGAAAGCCGCCAATGAAATACCCACCGTCTAGCGTTGTACACAGAGTAAGAAATGTTCCTCACCCTCAGATATTTGGGATAAGCAGCAGCGGCTCTGAATAATGATCCTACTATATATAATCGGCTAAGCGGTGTGTGTGTGTCTGACCGGAAATTCATAACTTCACTCCCTTTGGACCCAGAGCGCTCAAACTTCTAGGATATATAGGGGGCCGGGGTGAACACTGATGATGGGTGCGGAAGTCGGACTAAACGTAACTCGTCAGGGTGGGTTACGCGCTGACTAGAGCGAGGAGCGTCGAAATGTTGGTCAACTCAATTCTTGCACAGGTTTCTCGCGTCTGCCGTGGAGCTTTGACTGCAGCGACAATATGGGGTGAGCGGGACTCAAGAAGTCAATGAACGAATGTGGTTAGGCAAGCCTGATGAAGACTGATAAGTGGGGTAAATAGTTGGATACCACGCTATTCCGTGGCCGCGGCCCATCGCGCGTTTGAGCATTTGGAACCCGTCGGCCTCTCACATTGTCGGGCTATATACTCGGGACGACGGAACCAACATTACCGACAGTAATCCTAAAGAGTGATACACAACCGACTAAAGGCTGGCTGGTAATGCATGTGAACGATTAGGCATTGCGAATACCGCCAATTTCGTTGCTAGCCCTTGCGTGGTGACAAATGAGATGAGAGCTCCTACCACCGTTCGCCTAGAGGTGGGCGCTACATTCACATGTGCGCATTGCTTGCGTAGGAAGTGGACCCCACGAGAACAACTCACGGGCAGAGGCCACAGCTGGTCCCATCGCACTCTGGACTGAGGATGAGGTTAGGTGTGCACTTGGGAGGATGAAGATTGGGAAGGCGGTTGGCCCAGATGGGGTGCCAATCGAGGCTTGGAAGGCGCTCGGTGAGTACGGGATAAGATGGCTCACACGATTCCTCAACAACATAACTGCGGAAGGAAGGATGCCAGATGCCTGGAGAACAAGCACTATCGTCCCCATCTTCAAGCAGAAGGGTGACGCGATGGACTGCTCCAACTACCGCGGGATCAAGTTGACTGCTCATACAATGAAGCTGTACGAGCGACTGGTCGACTCGAGACTGCGGGAGCTGGTCCCCATCTCCCAGGAACAGTTCGGGTTCATGCCCGAAAGGTCTACGACGGATGCCATCTTCATCGCAAGACAAGTGATGGAGAAGTATCGAGAAAAGCGCCGACCCTGCTACCTAGCCTTCCTCGACCTGGAGAAGGCGTTCGACCGGCTACCACGAGCGGTACTGTGGAGAGCGCTTAGAGAACGGAACGTGCCAGAACACCTGGTCTCGCTGGTGAAGGACATGTACGACGGGGCTAAGGCAGCGTAATAACGGACGCCCAACCACGGCCCTAAACGGACGGAAGTGACATCACGGAGTCTGGGCGTGCTCAAGGTCAGTCTAAAGTCCGTTCCTCTTCCCCTAACATCGTAGATCATGTGAAGGGCTCATTAGAAGACCACCTAAAGACGCGCAGTTCCTCCTACGCTGCACGACACCCTCCGCCCTGATAGCTATCGCAAAAGAACTACAAGGCAAGGTGCAGAAGTGGCAGAAGGTCCTGGCAGAAGGGGGCTCCGGCTAAATGTCAAGAAGACCAAGTTCCTGAGTTCTGAGGAGAGTGCAGAGCCGATCGTGGATGGACATGGCGAAAGCATCGAAAGAGTGGAGGACTTCCGATACCTTGGGAGTGATCTGGCGGCCGACGGCAGTGTGGACCAGGCAGTAAAGGGGAGGATCAACGCGGCATGGATGAAATGGAGGGAATCCACTGGAATCCTCTGCGACCGAAGGTGCTCTAGAACGCTCAAAGGGAAGGTGTACCGAACAGTGGTAAGGCCTGCGATGCTCTACGGCTGCGAGTGCTGGCCCCTGAACAAGAATCACGAAAGCAGCTTCACTCCACTGCCTCCTGTCCAGCTGAAGGTGAGGGAGCAGCGACTGCGGTGGTATGGGCATGTGCTAAGAAGACCACAAGGGCCACCCAATAAGGAATGCAATGGACTTCGAAGCGCAAGGCAAGCGACCGCGAGGAGCCCCAAAGAAGAGGTGGAAGGACGTAGTCAAGAAGGACCTAAGCGAAATCATGGCCACTGCAGGGGATGCCCTGGACAGAGCGAAGTGGCGACGACTGATAAGAACAGCGGACCCTGCGACGGCGCGGGACTAACGCTAGGGAGAAGAAGAAGAAGACGTTGCTAGAGGGTGGAGACGGGACGCCGATTGCGAAACGAGTATGAACTGATAAGCAAATGACAAGAATCGATAAAGAGGCGTTTGAATGGCGAGTCCAAAAACGCGCGGTACTAAGTAATGTTAGTTATCGCGTACAAGTTAACCGAAGCAGTCACGCCTGGCCTTTTCCCACCGCTGGATTTGCTATCGCTCGGCGTTTCAGATACTCGATAAGGTGTGAGGCAGTAATTGTTGGACGAGTGTAAGCCCATGGAAGATATGATACGATGAGATAAGAAGGTGCGGCTGCTTGATAAGAGGTGCACTCCAGAATGAAAACGGGACGATAACGATAACGGTATCATATCTAGCACGCTCTTATCGCACCCCTTTCCACATCGATAAGTCTTGGTTTTTGCTGAACGGAAGTGGATTTCGGCGCCTTATCACTCCATTGAAAGTTCAACTGTTGTAACACTGGGCAGGACCCCTATCCACTCCAATACATAGCTCCCTTATCGTTCCCATGGAAATTATCGTGACCCACTTCCTTTCTCATAGAGTGTCCCATTCAGCCATTCTACATCGAACAACCACGCGCTGCAAACCCGTCCGCACTGACTCTGCCTTGCCCTGGCCGCGTGAACGGCCTCCTGGCTTACCCAAAAGTCCGTCGAACGCCTGCCCCTTTGTCCTACTTATACCGATCAGACGCTTTATCGCCAGGAACTCGTCGAGAAATAACGTCAAATTGACCACATTTTTACAACGCTGTCACTGGCGCCTTCCCAATCCCAAAATGCGCTGAATGCGACATCTGTACTGAATAGGTAACACGACGTTTAACCCTGTCACTGCTTCAGTGCTCCCCCGCACAGTCTTAGCCGTTGCTTGCAAAAGTGGCACCGTCGCATAGATATTTTGCGCGAGTCCATCGCAGAACTGCGCAACTACGTGTCAGCGAAACCGTCCAAAAATACTGCACTTATGGTGACGTGCTACCTCACCTTTTCGTATCGAATCAACCACGGCGACGGAGCAAAACAGAAGAATCACCAGAATCATTCTCAAACGCGATTTAATCGACCGACATGGTGCAATACCCGGGCTTCACACTTTTATACTGACGCCAACGATACTCCTTATCGTTGTTCATCAAAATCGTTCGCATTCCGATCGAGCTGTGCGTAAGAGTACGGTCAGTCGTTTGGACCCAGGATCTGCGTTATCTCAGTTGACTCCGCGCACTATCGCGGCATCCCCGGTAATAAGGAAAGCCACAGATAGCAGCATATTACCCGTAAGTACCTCTTTTGTAGGTTTATGACCTCCTTAATCCCCTTCTCTTGCAGCCAATGGCAGCTGCCATGCTTTCCATCCCTTTCCCTCCGTCACCTCCACTTTTCCTGGACCTCCCTGCCCCTGGGTGTTATCACAATCACCACATCAGGTTAGAATAATACGTCAACATGAATATAGACCTTACTCTTGAAAACGGTCGTTCTCTCTCAGTCTCTCCTCCCCACCTCCTCCCTCCTTATACCCTCCTCTCGGTCGGCGCATGACAGCGCCATGTTCTCTCCCTTTCTCCTCTCCCCCTTCCCTCCCTCTTCTCTCTGTCTCCCCCTCCCTTTCAGCCTCCCTTTCTTTTAACACCACACCGAAACACACCGACACACACACACACCGCGAGAACTTCTTGTTTAATATATAAAGTGAATTGCCTGCATTGGTACTTCCACTCTTACACTTCCGCGACTGCTTGCAACCATTTTTGAGATTACGGCCACATAGCTCGACGCCATTTATTAGCTTAGGAAGGCCCCAGACTGGTTTGGCGAGACAGCTGAAGAAGCGCCAGCGACACATTACTGGCAAGCTTATCAAACTTAACGAAGTTAATTCTAACAGAACGAGCACGACCCGCTATGGGCTGTTTTCTTCATGGAATTTTTATCTGAACCCTCTAAAGGACTCGAAAAGCTCTTTTGCAGACGCCCAGTCAAAGGACAATCCCAGGTCAGAACATGTGTGCGAGATTAAAGTGCCCTCCCTCTGTGCGCTTTATTCGCGCTCTACATCATCTCTCTCGGCCCTCAGTCTCTCATTGTCACAGCGCAGACGTGCTACGGCAGCGCAGAAGTGCGCAACCTTATCCTAAGTGTTTTCGGCAACTTTTTTTCCGTTTTTTCTTTAGCGTCGGCCATTTCGCTTCAGTACTTCCATAGTGCAGGAGCACCCTTCTTCAGTCCTCAAACCGCATGCCTTGATAGTTGCTCAAATACTAATTAAGAACGTGTACCTATCATAATCACAATGGGCGTGAAGTGAGTACAACTGTGGCAAAACACAGAAATAGTGGCGCGCTCACCACGCGCGGCGGTCCGGGATCAAATCCTGGGTCGTGAGTCGCCCGGGCCAACCAAGCCTTCCATCCCTCCGGGGTCGGTTAATTGGTACCAGACTTGTCTGGGAGGATAAAAACACTGACTTGTACATCGGCTGGCCCCCGCAAGTCATTGTATAGGCCACATCGCATTCAAATGCCACTGCGAATGTACAAATGGAAGTAGAATGCGTGCCGCATCCCAAAAAGGGATTAATCAATCAACGCAAATGCTATCCTTTATTTATACCTATATAATGCTAGAACATGTTCTGATCCCCTGGTCATCATAAGAAGGAGAAAATTTGACGAGTATGCCACGGATAAGCGCGGCGAAATCAGCTGCGGCAGGGCTGTCCGATAGCGAATAACGCTAAGCCCGGAACCAGCCCTTTTGGCGCTTCTCGGCTGGGACCGTGTGCTGAATGTTGGGGAGGGGATGGAGTCTCCGACGGTAGACGGACCACTTCAACTCGGTCCTTGGAACCGACACAATTTGGTGCTTACCTCAGAACTAAGCCTTAAAGAGAGGACGGGTCCGTCCCCTCTCCAAGGCTTAGTCCTGGGGTGAGCAAACCAGCCCTTCTGGCGGAGCTGCTGGACCAGCTGCACCACTTGCGTCAGTACTCTCCTATCGTACCAACCGAGTTGAAGTAAACCGTCGACCGTTGGGGACCCCATCCCCTCCCCAACATTCAGCATACGGTCCCAGCCGAAACGCCAAAAGGGCTGGTTTGCTTACCTCGTAGCGAATGTATCGACTTTGCTTCCCGCATTGTGCCTTGTCGTGTGCGACTTCTGCCAATCAGGGTGTTCACAAAGAGAATCAGCTTCAACAAATATTGGGTGATTATTGCAGAAACGTCCCTATGAAAAACCAGGAACGAAAACTGCGAGGTGGCAGGAAGGTAAGTGTGAGTGCCGTTGGGTGTTCATACTGCCAATCAGAGTTGACGATGAGTGGTCACCGGTTGGCGTCCTTGCTAAATAATTTGCCATGAAGTTACCTTTTCGTTTAATTTTTTAGCCTTCCTTCATCTAAGAGCGGAATGGCGTAGTTGGCGCCTCAGTGGCGCTAAATTTTGGGGGATCAAATCCTGGGTTGTACCCCGGCCGCGCTAAAGTCTTCCATCTCTCCAGAGTTGCTTAATTGGTAGTAGGTTTTTCAGAAGGATGAAAACATCGACTTGTACATTCGGCTGCACGGCTCATTTCACTGTCGGTAGAACAAATGCGCACTCGAAACAGCACACGGTCCTAATGAGAATTGGAATGCGTGGCCGCATCCTACAGGGATCATCGATGTCCAGAATATTTTATCATTGTATTCGTCTATTTCTAGTTCTTAGACTGTTTAATTACAGTATCCCGAACAAGAGGGAGGGGAGTGAGGAACATGTTAAACAATAAACCTACAATATTTCTTGATTTGCTCGCAGAGACAAGCTCCATCACTTGAGAATACGGGTGACGAGAATTGAAATCACATCCGATAAAGAAAAATCACTAAAAAAAACAGGGCTTAAACTGCGTTGTTCGGACTGCGCCATGCACCCAACTTATCCGGAATATGCTTTAAAAGAGCACTACGCTTGTGCGATACATAGTTTGTATTCATCTTGGATTATTTAGTCTGATTACTTTTAATTTTAATTGATTTTGCATTTTATTTATTCTATTTAGTTTAATTTAGTCCTCAGTAGTTTCACCTAAGCTGAATTGTTACCAATCAGACGACTTTACATGACCTAGTGGCTATTTTGTCCTTATTGGGACGCGATCCTGCGCACTGTTCTGGTGGCATTGGCGCTCTCGGCCACTACACCATAATAATGACTACAAAAAACAACCAAGAGTGATATGTTAGCGAATTTATTATTGAAACATACATTATGTACAGGCGATTTGAAAGAATGAAGGCAGATATGAGAACACGAAATTTTAATGCTGTTATGAGACCACCAAATTGGAGGGGTCGATTAGGATTTACGTCGACGGACAAACCGATCCATAAGCTCATCGCATTTGTTCGACTTTTGCGATCGTCCACTTCGACACACCAAACCGCTCATCGATCGACCAGATAGATCTTCAAATGGTTTTTATTTAGTTTAAAAGCCATCCTGGATTCTTGTATAGTTGGGGGGGGGGGGGAAGGGAGGGGCCATTTAGGTAAGCCATAAAGCCGAAGTCATTTAAGCCACGGCAAGCATCTTGTTGTGTTATGAGGAATCGAAGAGCGCATGCTCACGTTATTTATTGTTTTGCAAAACAAATTGCTTCCCCTATATCGAAACTTCTTCACACTTCAGGAAATGGGATTACCGTAATCATTACGACATAATGCACCAAAATGCCCCTGCCCAGCTATGGAATCGCCCTACTTTAAACCCTGATTTCAGAAAATAAGGTGCTAACTTAGTTTGGGGGGACTACGCGGCGCTGTGTTCACCTGTTCCTCTACGGCTCAGTCGGCATTATGTCACTGTATTTCGAAACTGCCACGGTTTGGCGAAATAGTAACGGCCCTATGACTAAGCCCCAGAGAGAGCAGACGAACAGAGCGCCGCGCCGCCGCGTGGTCCCCCCCCCCCAACTAAGTTAGGACCGAAATATAATAGTATTGACTTACTACTTTGCGCGACGTATTTGTAGTAAACGACAACGGAAACCGTCATGAGGATGGTGAATCCCAGCATGTAGAAAGTGATAATTTCACCCGTTTGAAAACGCTGAAAATGGCGCCGAGATTAGGGAAAATCAAAGGAAAAATCAGTAGAGGCTTGACTTACTGGTAGAGAAGTCATGAGAGCAATGGATGCAAATAACCCGACAAGAATCACTCGGATAGGAGCACGAAGATCCAAGAGGCCGAGGGAAGCCCTATAAAACTGCACACACACACATTACATCGTATCGATCCAGCCTCAGGGAGGTGGCTCAGACTTGCCCTCTCATTTCTGCACTTACACTCTCGTCTGATGGTAATTAGCCCTGGAGCACGAAATCCTTGTTTGTGGATAGGAGTGCTCTCACTTCAACAGCACAGATCTAGAGCTTGTGTATGGATCTGAAATCGATCGATATAGCGGTCCTGCGGTGAAATCGGGCGGTACTGTACACATTTTGATTGGAATGACTTACTTGGCTTACAGAATTTGTAGTAAATCACTACAACCAGAGTGATTATGGCAGTGAAAACAGCAAAGATCAATGTGACCTGTTCTCCGGTTTGCATCGGCCTGAAAAATGAGATTTTCATAAGTTTTCCCGAAAAAATCGATTTTTGATTAGATCAAGAAAATCAGTCTGTATGCGAAAATCCGAGAAAATAGAACTGAGTTCGATTTTCTCAAGAAAGTGACCGTAAATGAAGAAAAATCGATGAGAATCGTTCAAGATTCGATAGAAAGGGTCCACCAATGTGATAGTGGCTGAAACGAGCTATAAAAGCAGATAAACAAATCGTCTGAAGGTAAGTTTCATGTGACGAGTAATTTAAGG
>MU870340.1:0-10142 GCA_036418205.1 Ostertagia ostertagi | reverse complement strand
AGTCATGGGCTACTTCATCCTACTCACAGAACAGATTCTTTGACATGACCTGATCTGGGGTTGTTACTTTAGGACCGAGAAATGTCCTTTCCATCAAATAATAATAATGAAACAAATTTGATTCCATATAAAAAGAACAATGTAATTCTACACTTGACAAGATAACTTGCATAAGAGCTTTAACAAATTTTGCGCTACTTGTCAAATGAACACTTTACGTAACAGTTTCTTACAGCATCAGAAAACTGCTAACCAAGTAAAGCACATTCACAGCTAACTATGCCGTTGTTGTGAAAAGGGAAGCTCGGAAACTCACATATGCTCCTACCAGGAAGGTCTTTCAGGGCGTGCCAAGCTTTTTGAAAACGGTCTTTTGCATGATATAGGGGCACATGCGGGAACCACAGAACCATGGTTAATTTTTCCTGAACGGCCCTCTGAATACCAGAAAAAGGGGTCCCTAGTTCGATTCCTCGTGGTGACAAATTTTTGCATTTCGAGTTGACGTTCCAAAATTCGCGCAAAATGGAGTTAGCATGAATAATAGTACCATATTCATGATTAGGACCGTCAGTAACCCTTACAAATAGACTTTGATTAAAAAACTGGTGAAAAAGGTGTGACACCACAGTGGGGCTGCTTGGTGTCACACCTCTTACACCAATTTTTAAGTCAAAGTCTTTTTGTAGGGGTTACTGACGGCCCTAATCATGAATATGGTACTAATTATTCATGCTAACTCCATTTTGGAACGATCAACGCCGAAATGCACAAACCTTCTACCCACAAGATCCGAATATGGACGCCCTTTTTTCTGGTATTAAGAGGCGTTCAGCAAAATTAACGCATGGTTTTGTGCTCCCCCATGTGGGTGCCATCTACGCTCATTCAACAAGGCCATTTTCAAAAAGCTTGGCACGCCCTGAAAGACCTTCCTGGTTAGTTTTATAGCAATGTTCAGTTCTACTGAGGGCTGCTCGCTTCCAATTTCTAACATTTATTTGAAAAATAGCTTTTCCCGGGCTGAATTTCAAACACATGTTCAATTTTCAAGCAGCATGCGCTATCAGCATCCGATTTTGCCTGAACTGGAGCTCAAGGTACTGATTGCAACCGCATTCAATACAAAATTGGAAGGATCCACCACTAAAGTTGGAGGAATCTATGGTAAGGAGAATGCAAACATCGCACACCTTCGGCAAAGCAACTTCGAACGTGGGGTAATATCAGATTTGGAGCCTAACTGCGCTACATTACCGCAAAAAGGCTCAAGGGCGCTCTCGCAGCAAAAACTTTTTGTCGCAAGAACGCTAGAGCTTTTATTGCCATTTGACTAAAGTTCTCCCTGATGACATATTTGAAGTAGCGGTCAAAAGTGTTCGCCTGAAGATATTCGATCGTTGCTTTTTCTCTTTTGAAGAAGGTTTGGAGTTATCTGGAAAGTTTTCTCTCAAACGCATTGATCCCAGGATTCGAAGGATCCAAAAAAGCGCTAAAAAAACACGCCCTCAACATTACCAGGGGAACACGTAAGGTAGATAGAAGAAAATAACGCCGCAAAAAACCCGTTCGGCAGCGGATACTTTTTGACTGCTAGCATATCCCACGCTGAAAGCGCAGTTTATAGTATGACGGCATTTGATCCCCTAACGGCATCGGGCTATCGAGAGCTTCTGACGATGACAACGTACGAAGGCTTGTGCCAATACTATGAAAAAGATGCAGCTTTAGAATTTTATCCATATTTGGAAGAGAAATCATGTAAAGCACGACCGTGCTAAGCAAGGGTGGGCGTATTTGACTTATTAGCTTGAATAATGTGCTGTCGTCAGCAATAATAGAGTCACGATGGCATGAATACTAGGAAAAAATCGCTGTTGGATGCCCTAAGAGAGAAGTCGTCGAGAGTGGTGCACTATCTGGAGACGTAGTTCTAATGGACCTAATATAAAATGAAAGGGCATTTCCGAAGAGGCCACCCTCGGATGTGCAATTAGCGACGTCGTCGTGCACCGCCTGAGCTCCTCGCGAGGACCACTAGCCTGGGCATTCGTCCCCAGTTTTTCTCATTCCCCACTAAAGTTTTTTTCGTTCAATATTTATGCAGAGTCTCCATAATCGACTGCCGATACGAGAAGAAATATTCCTAGTAGTTGCCGTCCAACCAATCTATAATATGTACATTCTGAGTTGAGGATGTCATTGGAAATGCCTGAAACGAGTTACTCTGATCTTCGCTAAGATTTTAGCTGCGATTTGTTCACTGCCAATTCCCTGAGGCGAAACAGGGCATCGGTTACAGACTACTAGAATCAAATTTGGCTCTGTGTTTGTTTTCATGTGTTTTTCAGCTGACACAAAATCAGGCTAACAGGATAAAAATGTCGACTTCAGTGGCGAATGGCAGCCGTGACCAAGTGCACGGAACAAATGCGCAATCTCTATTCCCAAAATGGAGGGAGGGAGTCAGGTGCATGGCAATTCCTTCAACGGCTGTTCATGCTGGGGCATAATCGGCTTCAGTCTTGGTTGCTTCTAAATAGCTCAAAACTTCTGATCCTTTTTTCAACGCCGGACCTAAAAATGACAATTTTTTGGATTGCAATCGCTTCGCTACAGCGCTTGGTCCATTACTCGAGATTTCTCTAGAAAACCCTGTGGCCCCTTTCTCAACATTCCTTCTCCACACAGCTCGTTATTGTATAACGAAACGTCACGGATGAAGATTTCGACATCAAGAAATCCTTTTTTGTAAGCGCCATCTAGTTCCATTCAGAAAAGAATAGGTACCCTCCCCTTCAAAAAGCGAGAAAGTGTCGGGTGCAGACCATGCACCACAAGTGACGACGGCCTTCACAAAATGTTAATGTTTCTGCCAATGAAATGATTAGCCTGTTGCAGTTGTATTCTATCGATTGTCACTAATTACAACTATCATTTACCAGAAATCAGCTATCACTATGAACAACTTCTAACCAGATTTACTTGGAGGCCGTCGTCAGTTTTGTTTGCACCTCCAACACCTCTCGCTTTGAAGTAAAGATTATATGGATAGCGATACGTATGCCATGACTGGAGGAGCCCAATTAATTTACTATCACAATCAGTGCTCTATCCCTCAGACAAGTTTGGTACTACCTACCCAACCCATGAGAGGGTTCTGGTGGACCTGGGCCACATTCAACCCGAGATTTCACCCTCGGGCCGTGAGAAGTGGCGCCACTTGCCACTACATCACATTCATTCTATCTATAATACCAAGTAATAAAGAATTCATCATTACAACAGACAACATTCACGATACAAACGTAACGAATCTCATGTGAAAACAGTCACTAATTAAGAAGTTAAAGCAACAATCAAGACATTTCGCTGGAAAAAAAACACAACTAATCGAATTGTAGATAAAACCAACCTAATTATAAAAACTGACAAAAAAACCGTCGGGAGGTCCTTAACAGGTACTCCCTCGTCCGTCCTCAGCAAATGGAAAGACCACCGTTGGAACGATTTCGTAACGGCCCAGGTCTAAGCGCTCCAATCGCACATTGCTGGGCAAATGCCAAGTAAAGGAATTGATGATGGGCTACGTAGATCACCAAGTCAACAGGCACACTAAGCTTAGATAGGAGCAGTCCCTTCGGACAACTCAAATCGCTAACGGGGCCGGTGCTCCTTCCCTTACTAGCGTCTTAGTCCAAAGCGCTCACAAAAAAACTAAATTTCATGGCAAATGCTGCTAGACTCGCTATCCTACCTGTTATCACGGGATTGAAAATAAAATAATAACAACAATATTAATAATACCATAACAATGACACTAATAAATACTGATCATAATAACAATAATACGGGAAGAGATGAAGCACATTGTGAAACTGAAGAAGACATGAAGTGATATCAGAGAGAGGAGCTTTTCAATAACGAAACAAGAAATCCATCTCGCGTCACCATATTGATTGTTTTAAAGGAACGAGTTCAAATTTTCCCTGTGGTCCCAAAATGAGCACGATTGCCGACGCGTCCAATGACGGCCGGCAAGGGGGCGGGGAAATCCCCAAGAACACCCATGTTTGAGGGACTTTCCACCCTGTTTTTGAGTTTCTGAGGTAAGTTCGTTTATTATTTTCCACTGCATATGTTCTTCACTAGGGCTCGTGTATCCCTCAGTAGTAGTGGCATTGAAATTTTCGGACCCTCCCTGAACTGTTGCTTTAAAGGGGTTAATTAGTTTACAATTAAAAAAAATGCCAAAAAGTATACAAAAATCCCCATATACGATTGCTACTGTTTTTTCTGCGTGAAAATTCTGCTTCACGGGTTTGTCGCATGCACTGAAACGACATCTACGTGAGCAATTTTTGACATCTCAATCGCAGAATTCGATCGATTCGAGGGTCCACGTAAGAAGCCATGAAAACCAGAGGTTTCATTGACTGGAGCGAATTATGATCAGAAATATTTTGCAGAATTTGCACAATGGAACTAATTCATTATCATGTTTTTTCCCAGTTGCAGGCTTTGGACACCTAATATATCAATAGCATAGAAAGTCTCGAGTGTTAGCGATCTCGTTAAAAAAAACAAAATAAAAAAAAACAATATTCTGTCATTTTGAGATCAGATCTGATAAGGCGTGCAAAATTAGCAGTACTCAAGAAGGGAATCACTTGAGTTCGGCTTCCATAGTAGCTGGACGGCGAGATTGGCTACAAGCCTAATGATTTCTCTGCTTCTGAGAAAGTTCTCGATGTAACATGTGATGTTTTCATGCCAGCTAGATTTCCTGTCTCCAGTTCACTTAATTCTTCTAGATCAGCAGTGAGATTCGCCGCAGAATGGTTAGCCACAAATCAATCGTTTTATTGGTGAGCAGAGACAGTTGGCACATTCTTCTCAAAAGTGAAGAATGGAAAAAGGCTCGCCGGTCGCAAAAAAGTCAATAAATGCAGTAAAATCGTACACAGTAATAAAGTTGTGGGATAGTTCTACGTGTATTCGGATTATATCCGGTTTGTTCAGGATCCATGGAAAAAAGAAGATTCCAGGGGAAATTCGCTCATTCTAAATGACCAATAAACCAAAATCGCCCAACCGTCACTCACGATAGAACCGGATATAACCTTATAAATTTGCTTGACTCGTAACAATCGGAAACCCGGAAAGGATGTCGAGCGTAACTCCCGCCGTACATACTGCTATAGGCGTGCGGCTGGAACCGCTTGCCATTTGGTTTATCGAAGGCTATCTCTAGGTACTTGTCACCTTTTGAACCCTAACAACATCTCATACTTCTCTACACCTATTTTACATCGTTTTACCTCACTCTACAAAATAATATTGTAATTAAACCGATTCTTCAATTCTTTCTTCAATGCGTCGCCTGATACGTGGCCGCCCTCAAGGCGCATTTGTTCCCAGTAGTTTCTCCGCCCCACCTACCCTCGACCGTCCATAGAGTGTGGTTTTCGTAAGTTTGTTTCTCTTCGGAAACTGAATCTTCGTGCGTGAAACTTTGTATGTTGTCTCTAGTGATCACAACTGACATATTCGTGTTGAGAAAGAATGCAAGAATTTTCCGGGGACGATTCCTTTAAGTTCATTTACGTAGGCGAGGTTTGCTGCAGACCCTACGGGAGCCTTATTGGTCGGCTCCATTTATTTACTGTATCTAGCGTTCTTTACTGTGCCGAGGCTAGGGTTGACCAATGAGAGCTTCGCTGGGCCGGGGAGCAAACACCGCCTACATGACGAGCACGAGAGGTTCCTGGCAGTTTTTTCTCAGTTTCTGATACCATTTACCATGAACATATTCATTTCAAGCTCCATCTTTTCAAGGACGGAATACGTCTTTAAGGCCTTGTCAGGTTTCGTAACGATTGCTGTTCCCAGTAAGGAATCGGATGAATCCCATAAAAGCTCATTTCACCGAGAAACCTCTCCTAGGACAACTTATTATACAACAGAATAATCACTTCGACAGGCACGTGACAAGCGTCTTGCCGACGTAGTCAAGTCTACCGTACCCCATCTCAAAAAAGAGTGCCATACCTGATCATCTCAAAACAGAGCGGGGTAGAGAACGTTATGTAAACTCAAAAACCCTCTCTTATACTTTGTGCTTCCCTAGCGATGAACGGCGAAGAAAATGACAAATTGTAGAGGACAAATGATAGGATTTGGAGGAAGTTTGGGGTGGATAAGTCTGCAATCCGGGGGTTGGAAACCGAGTTACGATAGGAAAAGCCTCAGCATAACCCATAACGGCGCAACGCTATGAGAGGCTAACGAGCGCGTGAAAAGCCAGCTCGTTATGACACCAAATTAAAAAGCAGAGCTTTGTAATCCTGAATGATCTAGGATGTCCGGATTTCCGAAGAGTGGCGGATTTCACTAGGATTTCACTAGGATTTTCTCACCAGTTTCTCATTCGATAAATATCGGGTTTCCGCTGTTAACGGAGATGGGACCCTTTTATTTGAAAAAAAACTTCAGCTAGCGATTCTAGGTCGTTCTTTCACGTATTCTTCACGATAATGTAAACGAATTGTATCAGTAGCGTGGGATACTTTCCAGTCGAAAAATTTCAGGTATCCCTGAGACTTCCGTCTTTTCCTTCCTATGTTATCACTACCTTCATTCTGCTTACGGAGGAGAAAAATCTGACTGATTTCACCGTAACATGTGCCTCTAAGCGGCGCTTTCCCTCAGCAGGATAATAATTTCAATACTCCGTTAGTTGAAACTTTTCGGGACGTCTCCAACGATACCACGCCGCTAAGTGCAGACAGATGATATGGTTACGCATCTGAGATTAGAGTTCTGCAAATCAACGCTCTCTTAGAATATGCCCGCCTTAGGCCGATGTCAGACTTTGCGAATCGCGCGATTCGCTAGCGTTCCGCGGTCGCTTGGCGGTACCAGCCAATTGAGTGATTCACTGGCCGCGACGCGACCGCAGACGCTAGCGAATCGCGCGATTCGCAAAGTCTGACATCGGCCTATTAATGTAACCTACTTACAGGCTGCCAGTAAGTTAAATAGTTGTCCGCAGTAAAAGAAGTAGGGTCGTTTAGAAGGGGCAGTAATGAACAAAAAACTAAACAGACGGCCAAAAATCCGTTAAATCGGACCCTTGATCCCGCCCTTGATTTCCGCTTTACCGTTTTTTATACGATCTCATGCGGTGCTTTGTGCCATCAAAAAGAGCCCTCTGCTCTTTCTCCTGAAGCGGAGAGAATTGACGGCTAGGGACAGCTGGGGGCTGCTAACCAGTAAGGCGTTTTTATGTCGATATGAGCCCCTTTTGTCTCGAAATCGCCACCTCTCAGTTCCTTGAGGGCCCAGCCTCCTTTAGACGCACTCCCTTTCTTTGGCATCTTACTTTGTGGCGCCACCTGCGTCTAATTGAGCTCTCAACTCAACATGAAAATTCGTGACTGTACGAAGCGCCTACACACAAGACAAAGAAGTGTTTTCTTTTTTGTTGTTAAATGCCTTAAAGGACGAATTCACGATGAAAAAGCAACCCATTTCAAATTAACCTAGGGATGGTGAGTGGTACACGAAAGAAGGAAGAACCATGAGAAACGGCCCAGAACCCGAGAAATGGTACCCCTTCCTTGCCCGTTGATTCGAGCATTGATGCGACTCTCATCGCTGTGCCCTCTTCAACACTACGCTCTCTCAGCTATCTAATCACTCGCCACGTATTGAACTACGGCGAGTGATCAGATGATCGGTGGGCGGAGATCGCCGACCCGCCAGCTTTGAGGCATGATAGGTCGCCGAGGTCAAATTTTTCCATGCGAATTGCGCGTCAGTTCGCACCCTCAGGAGGTCCGTGGGTCCCTCAACTAGGTCAGTTTCCCTTTCTTCGACCTTCATTCTAATCGTGAATTCCTCCTTTAAGACAAAAAATTGGCGGTGTAGACTCAATTGGCGGTGTAGACTGAACCATCCCTTTCTTCCAGTGCTCAGCAGTTGAAACATCTACCCCTCCTTTGCCCCTGAACCCATCTTGCTGCACACTTAGCGCGACATCTACCTTTACAAGAGTAATGAGCTTCTCTTGGCGACCTACAAAATCCTCCTATGCTTATGTGAACCAAGCAAAAAACAAATAAAACTAAAACAAACAAACTTTGAAAAATCAGCATGAGAGCCTCACGGGATTGGATGAGGATCAGGTGATGCTATCACCAAATTCTAGGCGTCATTCATTGAATATTAGTCAGCCTTTGAATAGTTAAGGAGCTCAAACGCAATATTTGATCTATCAGTCACCAAATAAGGAGTCACGCTGTAGGAATGTAAAGGTAAGAGTTTGTCTGAGATAAGAATATACTAAATGTGAGAAAAAAGACAGTATAGAATCTTCTTAGAGACTATAGGTGGAATAGTTGGTTACTTGGCTAGAAAAAAACAAGGCTCAAAATTGAACATCGAATATTCACTCACCGTATCGTTGGAGGTGGACACGGGAATGCATTGTAGATTCCCCGGTAGGGCACGGCCATAAGGCAGTGGAAAATCTGCAATTATTTTATTGGATTTATATTGCCCTAACTATTCTTGAAAAGTATCGTAATATTATCGCAAAACCAGCAGAAAACCGGCACATGAAAAAATAATTCACTAGATAATCATTCGGTGATATATGGAAGTCAGCAATAGTGATGGTACTCAAGCGATTACCGTTGAGCTAGAAGTTAGCCAGGCATTTTAGAATGCGCCATGCATTTGACTGTTCAAGTAATTGAGTGATTCAAGGCTTTGTTCGTCTCCTAAACCTCATCAAACCAGCAGCATCACTTGAGTTGGTGGACTACTGTCACTCACGTCTGAAGGATCAAAACAATGTGTTTCAGATCGGCCGCTCCCAGCAAGTTATTTTACTGCAACGCTATTGGCTTTCAAATGCCTTTACAATTCTGAATCCCTGATTAATGCGTGGCGCATCCCAAAAAGAATTTCAGCGCTGGTGCCTCCTTCCATAGGGTGTGTGAGCTGTATAAACAATTGAGGGGTTGGGAAGGAATACAAAAAACTTAAGAAAGATTTCGATAACTAAATTTATCACGTTGGCCACCCTGTGATTTTCCTCGTGTCTGCCGCGTGAGACCGCACTTTTTCCATTTTATAAACTTTATAAGTCAGGGTATGAACACTGCCCTGAATAAGATTAAGAAAGGCTAAGAAGTATTGTTAAGGGGTGAAGAGACTATTGGATCTAAGCTTGTATCGATCCTTTTCTGATCACTTTGAAGAATTGCTCCTAACTGGGAACACAATTAGGATAAAGGATAAAGCATTTGCCGTTGATCAATCCCTTTTTGGGATGCGGCACGCATTCTACTTCCATTTGTACATTCGTAGTGGCGTTTGAATGCGATGTGGCCTATACAATGACTTGCGGGGGCCAGCCGATGTACAAGTCAGTGTTTTTATCCTCCCAGACAAGTCTGGTACCAATTAACCGATGGAAGGCTTGGTTGGCCCGGGCGACTCACGACCCAGGATTTGATCCCCGGACCGCTCGCGTGGTAAGCGTGCCACTTGCCACTACACCACTTCCGCCCCTCGGTATAGGCCCGAAAAAATTCTACTTTGAATCAGTAGGCAGATTAATTCCAGATGCCCATTTTGTCAAGAGTTGTACCACTGTGCCAGCAACCAGCAGCCAAAAAAGCCACCTCCAGACATTGGGAAATAATAACTTTCGTAGAGAGACTACAGAACATGAGAAATCCACCTTCAAGCACATCTTTAGAGTTATATTATTGTTGTTTAAGGCTACTTTTATACTTTGAATTTGTTACAGAACTGTAACCACTGAAAAATACAGCGCAAATAAATAACCTTGGAATGGAAATTGAAAACGGATCAAAAAAGAATCGAAAATTAGCGGCTCTAAAAAAAGAAAAAGTGGTAGCGCAAGAAACAGGAGCATTCTGATTTCGAGGCATTTAAGCATTCTCAGTAAGAGAGGACCCTCAGTGAAATAAATATGCATTTAACCGCGTAGAACATCTCCTTTTTATTGAATATTGACTAAGCTCTAGGCGGAAGAGAATCCATTATGCATGAGCAATTTTCATTTTCCCCTGAGTTTCTGCCTCTTCTTAGACTTAGTTCTACAG
>MU870339.1:0-21816 GCA_036418205.1 Ostertagia ostertagi | reverse complement strand
CCTAAATATCTTCGTTTCGCTCTTAGTGTAAATAATAGTATTTATTCAACTTTATAGTATCACATAGTAAGCCAGGGTTTCCCCATTGCAATCTCAATGTAGTTATCTCTCAATCGTAGTTTAGGTATTCATCGGGAGTTCATCTCATATGTGTAGATTACTTTAAACATGTAGTTTATTTAGTCAACCGTAGTCTTTAGTCAATCGTAGTATATGTTAATAGTTTTCTATTCTAACAGTTTTTACAGGTTATATATTGTACTCTGTCTTATTCTATGTCGGTTACATGAAGTTCAGTAAGTACTCTTTCGCCTTACACATAGACTAACGCTCGCATTCGCTTAACGCATACACCGCTTATAGCCTGTCAATTACCAGTCGGCTTACACTTTACTCGGTCATGACACATCAGTTACCTAACAACATCAAGGTCTTAACGCTCGCGTCAGTACGCACGTACTTGTTGGGGTCAGGGAATAGGCCCTGCACATGAGCCCGCAGCAGGCACGCATTTCAGAGCATTCTCGCGCACGCATTCCCTTCCGAGGTGTTGTGGGCACCCACTGGAATCCCACGTTTTGCCGGGTCCGGTGGACAGACCACCGATGCACGCGCTTGCACGCGCTCGACCCCGTCCACCGGGCACGACAGACATCGACAACTCTTTGCCACGGCGAAGGTGTCGGATCAGCGTTTCCTTGCCGTTTCCCGTTGCCTTATTTGGGCTCGAAACACTTTCGCGTGCCACTCAATCGGTTTCCATTACTTTGTACACATATAACGCCCTTTCGCCTAATAATACCTCTCCTTCATCGCAAAAAACAATCTGTCGAAATCCGTCAAGAAAACGCAAAACGGGACCCCCTTTTTGGCCGTTGGTTTTCACTCATGAACAGGTAACAGCTCAGAAAGCGGACGTATGAACGAGTTCATCGCAACGCGTTTGGTGACAGCATGCCAATCCATGCTCAGTCGAGTTGCTTCAGTTGTGCCGCTTCGGAGGCGGAGTGCTTTGAAGTCCTGCTCAGCAACCAGCGCACCTTTCGTCGTGAAAGCGCCACATCTCGCTTTCCTGGCAGCCAAGTAACTGATTCGTGTGGTGCATATGCTTCCCGATGCGCTCCCTCTTTATCGTAATCGCTGCCTTTAACTAAGCAGGCAAGCTGCCCTCAATAAGGTTCTTACAATTCTCCACAAATCCAAATGAGCGACATCGATGCGATGTGTTTTCTGGTTTTTGTGCACATTTTGAGAGCTACTAAATATTCTGGGATTTTTCCATTTGATTCCAGTTGAATCTTTTGAGGTCGCAAAAAGTATGATGCGTGTATTATCGCATGGCGTAACAGCGCCCAAAGA
This sequence comes from Ostertagia ostertagi, assembly GCA_036418205.1. Taxonomy (NCBI): domain Eukaryota; kingdom Metazoa; phylum Nematoda; class Chromadorea; order Rhabditida; family Trichostrongylidae; genus Ostertagia; species Ostertagia ostertagi. Next base: position 20,457 of record MU870339.1, on the reverse strand, counting down.
TAGCGATTTCCAGCATTATGTGTCCACCGCGAGGCCAGCACACAATGTGTATAATACCGTAAGGTGAATGAACTTTCACTCGGAAGAGCCTCTCATACACACTGCCTTCACAGTGATACAGCCACCTACAAATTGATCAAAAACTCCTCTAAGCGCACGAGCTTTTGAGAAATTGTTGAAATCGAAAAGGTGTCAAATTCGATAGCAAGTTAACACCAACACAAAATTCCTGTAGCAAACGCCAGAACATTATACGCTCATTCTTCTGGGAACGTTAGCCTTCCTATGTTCTGAAATGACGTAGTCACCCTGTTGTTCCGTTGCTCATTTTTTCATGATGAAACTGGTTGGCATCAATTTTTTCTATCGTTTTTTGTTCAAATTATCTCAAGCGGAAAAATTTCGTTGGGTATGAGAGAAGGGTCGCAAAAAAGGAGAGGGAAAGCGTCAAATAAAAATTTTGTGGAAATATTGGGTCGAAGCTTCGTGATGATTAACAACTTCTTTGAGAATTCCGTGAGATATGGAACCAATAGAAAAGGCTTTGAACATTCTCATTCTTTTATGATGGAGATTATCTTGTTCTATTAGAAATAAGCACTCAATTTCAACTGGGGCTCGAATGGGTCCAGACTGACCATGTTCGAATATGAGAGAGCTGGGTCTACCAGTTGATCGAAGGTTATGAAAAATGCAGGAAATACCTCTCGAAAATGGTCTTAACATAGGCTTTGATTAGGATTTTCGCGAGTGAAATCCCTAAATAATCTCCTACAACTTTCCAAACAACGGCAAAACATCTAGCGTTCCAGGTGGTTGTTTGGAAGATCACGTAGGACAGTGGGCGGGCTCAATGGGGTTGGGGCGGCGCCAATGCTCCAACCTAGGCTCCTAGCGCCTAAACCTTATCAAATCGCCCCGCCACTTCTGCACATGGTCTGCCCTTGCGTACTGCTGCATATTTGACGGGGAAAACCTAAATTTCGCCAGAAATCCCGGAATTCGCCTTTAAGCATTCTTTCACTTCGATGTTTTCAATTATAACTGATTTCATTTCTGCTTGATTGTTTCTGCGCACCATCATCTACATATATGAGAGCATTGTAGTGAATAAATAACCTTCTAATAGACTGTTTGGTATGTGTCGAGGATTCTAGACACGCACTCTAGCATACTCATAGGGTAAATAATGAAGAATTATCCTGCTTTGATATGATCTCTGCAGAAAAGTCCCCAGAATCAGAGCTGAATTGCTAGAAAGTAATGTAGATAGAAAGCAAGGCATCACGAGGCAAAAAGCTGATCCTGCCCAGTAGGCTTGGCTACACTTTCTAGCAGACTCGGCTTTCGAGGAGGTTCTTTCTCACAAGCAATGGCTTTCTTTTACGATTAGAGGATGGCCTTGGCTATCATTTGTCATGTTTCATTCATTGCGAGATCAGATTCGAAAGAAGACACAAATTAGGAGCAGATTTTGATAAAATCGGAGCTTTCTTTGAAATGTGTTGTTTATTTTGATCAAAAGCAAAGAGAAAGGTCCAAAGCCCGTTCTTCCATATTCTACCAGATCATCGGAGAAATTTGTTAATCATTACGTTGCTTCGACCCTATTCTCAAATTCTCTGACATTACAACTGCCTGATGCCTGCTCTTCCTTTTTGCAATCTTTGCCCTTTTCTGAAGTTCGACGACTGTTTTCCTTCTAAGATAATTTGAAGGAAAAAATTGATAGAAAAAATTGATGTGGATCAGTTCCACCAAGCAAAAGTGAGCTGCAGTAAAAACATGATGTTTTATTGTGGAACATAGGAAGAGTGACCTCCTCTAGAAAATGAGCATAAAATTTTCTGGCGTTTTCACCCTGGAATTCTGTGCTCATTTGCAATTTTGCGACCGAATAAGACACTTTTTCTATTTGGGCACCTTTAAGATTTATAAAATACGAGCTTTCGAACAAGTTGTAAGACTGCATCACTGAAACACATTGTATGCCATCTGTGTCCCACTTAGCGCTGTAGATATTTGGGCTACATCCGTGAAAACCGTCGGCTTCAGCTGGGAGCTACTGGTGTTTTATCCGCTCCTTTAGATCGGCTGGGAAGTCTTCCGCCCAAATTCTCTTTGAACTTTTGAAATGTATCGGTCTGTAGTGCCATCTCCGCCAAGCCTCCTACCAAAACGCTCGAGCAGCTAGGTGAGCCGCTCTTTTCACAGACGGGAGCTGAGACAAGAGGGAAGACAAAAGTTGTGAAAAGTTATCGTATGCACCCTCCCCCCCCCCCCCCTGCTTTATTTCGAAAATTTTTGCTGCAATGAGGAGCTGGAAGTGGCCGAGTTGGCTCAGAGGTATATGGAGACAAATACTTTAAGCGGCACCTGTCCTCTACTTCAGCTCTCGTTATTCTCGACAATGCCCTAGCGTTGGCGTGGAATGCCCGTCAGAGAGATACCTCTGGTCTCCAGGTGGCTTTATTTTTGAAATATTACATTTGCAGGGTAATCGAACGGGTCAAATCTCCCGACTAACCTTCCGGCGAACCGAACACTTAGTTCCCTTTTTTTCTTCAATATGCTCTGATGCTCTTCTGAAAGAGGTCGGTAATTCTGCACTACATAGCAATTTCTGGCTAAAGCCCTGTCTAGCAGTTTCGAATACCGGTGTATCTGTCAGGGGGCCCTTCGCGCGGAAAACGGGCAGAGACGCAAACGTGTAGTGAGCGAATAGCAACGCATACTGTACGCGTAGGCGGTTGTTTAGTCGGTCAGGGTCAAGTAAGGAGAAACCAAATATGCCCACCCAACATTGCACAAGGCGCTGACTCGTCTCTGCCTCCTTCGCCGCGCAATGGGCCTCCTGTTCGGGTACGACGCAGTTTCTGCACTGAGACGGTTCCAATCAGGAAGGCCGACGTTATGCTTGGGCAACCGATACAATTTCAGGTTGGGAAAAGCCGAACCATTTCTCGAAAGAGGGCACGTTTCCCTTTGTTTCCTCATTGCTTTCACTTCCACTTCAACTATATGGTTTTTGAAATGCCAAATACCTTTTTCTATAACGCCCAACATCTTTTGCTAAGAAGATAAATGGCCTACCAGATCATGAGGAACGCCGTTAGCACTGCGAGAGGAGTTCGCATTCGATAGACTTCGACAACACAAGATACTCGTTGTCGTCGCCCTTAAATATGTAAAAGGTGAATGCTGAAATTTAGCAACTGTTGAAATTACAGCTATTACTTTTTGTACACTTTGCTTCAGTAGATGAACTCTGAATTAAACTCTTAACTATTGCATTTGATAAATAAATTCGATTTATTGACTTTGAATGTTAACATTACCAGCAAATATTTCCATGGTTTTCTTCCTCACTTGCGCTTCCGTTGTATGAGAGCACAGTTACTCAAAAGCGCGTGTTTAAGGCCTTGAAGGAATTATCGTTCTGGTAACAGCCGCGCAGTCGTTCCCAGCGATGCGCCGGTACCGCCAAGCAGTTTCTGCGTCTCGTCATGCACCACACTCTCCAGCCTGATCCCCAGCGACATCAGCAGTTTTACAGCAGCACCATTATCACATTCCAGTAAAAAAGCGACGGCTTGCTCTGCACGGTTTGGTAGCTTCTTCTTGCTCTTTACCCAGTTGGCTTCAGTTTTCTTTTCGAACACGCAGGTTCCGGAGCATCCAAGACTCTACCGTTGTGCGGATAGCCGCCGCATTTTTAGCAGAGCAATCACACATACGTGGAGTGTGCCTTCAGTAAGTTTTTAAGACCACGTGGTGGTCATGAAGAACGTTACCACTCTGTGATCATTCTTTCAAAATTGAGGTGAACAATTCATAGAAAAATTCCTCTGTGAAAAAAGTTAGCCTCCTAGCTAGCTCTCTGGTTTTTACATAACAATTCTACTTCAAGTGCTTTGTAATATGTTTCATGCGAATAGTCAGGCAACTAAGGCAGCGCACGTTTGACTGAAACGACGTAGTTCCTGCTTACGGATATGTTTAGCAATAGAGAATATTTAGGCATCCTACTGCGACTGACCGGCGCGCAGTGCGACTTCGCTAGTTTTAAGTAGCCTTTGCTTTCTTTTGTCATTGGTTTTATTACTGAATCACGAACCAACAACTTTTTTTAGTTTCAAAAGGGTATCTGGCACATACCCAATCGCGGAACGTGTATTTAAGGGACCGGTTCACGTGGCCCAATAAATGGAACCCAAATCATGAACAGTGACTGCGAATACTACCCTCTTCATCGTTTGCTGGAAGCAGGGTCAACCAGTCGTTGTTCCAGTTTCAGAAATTTGACGATCCACTCCACTTAGAGGGGTCTAGATGCGATCCTTTACTATCACCATCGACATATCAACCTTAATGGTCTTCGCAAGTAAAATCCCCCCGCCCCAGAAATATTCGATTATTGTCCCACCTTCCCCTCTCCTTTCCGTAGAGAATCGCGCAACACAGCTGACGCTGGCTGGATATCGTTCGATTGAATTCCTTCAGATTTTCATGTCAATGTGATTTGCGAACTACCTCCGTCCGGTTGCTCGCTCATTTCCTTGTTTACCTGAAGCTTTTCAAAGAGACGCCAACCCAGTATATTCCGATTTTCCGTAAACGATTTTAACTCCTTTGTGATGAGATGTTCTACGCTACCGTATGAAATTGATGCTTATCCTGCCGGCATCCGCAAAATTAGTTTTGTTAAGCAACGGAATTTAGACACGTATCCATATTGTCGCGCTTTTCGGCTGGTCCTCCTCAGCGTAGGATTTGGCGGCGAAGGTCAGCGTGGACTGGTTGCGGGGATTCCCTCACTCCCTCCTTGATATCTTTGCAATTTATCCCACTGTTCCTCCGTGGATGCGTGAGGGACGGTGGGTTTCAGAGACGATAGAACATTGCATTCTCAATAATGAGAAACTTATAGGAGCTTCAAAAACTGCATAATGCAAACTTTCGCCTACACTTTTCGAAAATGCAGGACGTTTTTGTAGAAGGGAAAATATACATTTTTAAGTCTTTCTTTCAATGCTAGATATTCTGAAAATTTTTCGGCGACTGTCAGAATAATAGAGGCTATCGAATGTTCATCCGGCCACTACAGCACTTGCAGAAAATGGACCAACTGTTCAAATTGAAGATTTTAACCTTTTGAGAAGCCCGCCTGCTATCATTCGATTGGATCTGAACTAGAGGCCATCGATGCTCATCCGGCCCAATACGAACACTTATAGAAGACTGGGCAACGCGTTCATGGAGACTTAAACCTGTGAGAAGCCCGCCTGCTATCATTCGATCTGCGTCTAAACTAGCCCAAGATGGTGGTGCAGCGCCTTTGCGCTAAGCGTTTTTTTTTCAGCCTCGCTGTTCCTTGAAGGAGCATTGGAATTTCCGGACCGATACCTCTTTCCGTTTGATACTGAAGAAGGTACAAAAAATTTAATGTTGACAAGTAGCTTCTCGGGATCTGCCACACACTCTACTTTCACTTACAATCGTAGTCATCGAATGCGAGTTGGTGTTAATATCTTGGAACGGGAAACAGCTAATGTAAGTTGAGTGTTTCTGTCTGGCCCAGACGCGTCTGGAGTGAGGTAACACTCCCCGTTTGTAGGATTCGCTTCGCTAAGGTTCAAGGTAAGCCGGAGCTCCAACCATTCGTGTGGGACGTCACCACTGCCACCGTGCGATCTCTACATTTCATTTCTCATGGTTAGAAGAAGAATCTTCCACTAGAAATGTTGCTTTGGCTGGCAAAGTCAGGAGAGACCGCACCTTTTGTTTGCTAGCAACAACACACGATGCAGACGACTTTTTTGCTTTGATCTCCGTCTGAAGATGCTTGACAAGTGAGATAAATCGGTGACGCATGCACAAGCAGAAGTATCGCAGCAGTAGCTAATGTCGATGGCGATCCGCATACATCTGAAAACACTGAAAATCACGAGATTCAGGTATTGTACATCATTGAGACCCTTACACTTGTTTATTTTATTGTTAAGGTTATTTTATATTTTTGCATGGTCAAAATTAGATTCCTAAGAAGTTTATTGGATATCCTTTTTTAAAGGAACTCTGCAGCAATTCCTGACTGCGCGCAGTTAGTCTGTGCGCTGCGAATGACACGGGAAACCCTTAGGAAGACGCCTGTGCGCATTCTACTTTTCTTGAAAGAGTTTATCAGAAAGAGCTAAAAGCTGCCAGAACTCAAAAATGTAATTGAAAGAACTATAGGTTTGTAGTATTTACCGTGACTAAAAAGTTTCAAAGTTTTCAGGAAATGGGTACTAAACAACGGGCCTCGTGGCCTTAGGAGGGCGAGGGGGGAGAGAATTTCAAACAGGGCCGATGGTAAGTGACGCTAGGACCGAGCTCGGGAGAGGGAAGAAACGCCAGAGAGAACACAGATTGCACACGTCCTCCCTATAATGCCTTTTGCTGTCTAAGGCCTAGTCCTGACCCTTCCTCCCCTTCACTCGAATCCCCCCTCATACCTACAAGAGCGCTGCCATTACTGCAAGAGCTAAACGATCTGGATACAGGCAATATATAAGAAAGCGAAGAGCGTCAAAACCGCAACAAACTTGACATAGTCGTTCATCAACGTCTCCTTGTCCAAGTGCTCCCAAATCGTCAACGCAACGCTGATGATATTGCCCTGACTAAAATAGAACACACACCATCACCAGCGTTCGGTGCAGCCGCGAGCGGTGCCGAAAAGTCACCTGGTAGGATTACAGAATCTTAGCGAGCAACTCTTTTCAAAACCATTATATCACTTTGAGCCCCACAACACAGGAGGGGGCATGCAGAAGTGATCTGAATGAATCACTCTCTTCGTCCAAACGAGCAGTATCTAAGTAAGTGTATGCGCGTAAAAGTAGGTGTTTCATGCGAAAATGATGGATACGTTTTTCGCTTCCTATTCCTAATTTGACTTCCGCCCTAGTCATTTTCAGGGCGGAAGTGGTGTAGTGACAAGTGGCGCGCTTACCACGCGAGCGGTCCGGGGATCAAATCCTGGGTCGTGAGTCGCCCGGGCCAACCAAGCCTTCCATCCCTCCGGGGTCGGTTAATTGGTACCAGACTTGTCTGGGAGGATAAAAACACTGACTTGTACATCGGCTGGCCCCGCAAGTCATTGTATAGGCCACATCGCATTCAAACGCCACTACGAATGTACAAATGGAAGTAGAATGCGTGCCGCATCCCAAAAAGGGATTGATCAACGGCAAATGCTTTATCCTTTATCCTTATTTGACGGGGGTAGTCGGGCACAAATAATTGGGATCATAGTGGGGTGTGTCAGTCGAATCTCTGCGACTCAACTACTGCGGGAGGAATCGCACAGGCTTGAATTCATCAACGACATGGCCGATCCTTGTTGGCAAGCATTCACTGCAACAGCTCAAGACGTATCTCCCACGAATCAATCACCGGAACTTGGAGTGTTCCATTTTAAGTAGAAGTGAGGTTCAGTGCTGATCAAGTGGTGAAACACATGTAGCGGATAAACTAAGGCGAAGTCTGCGAGCTTTAGGATCATAAACGAGTTGTAGAGTGAATACTGGTACCCCTGTATTGGGTAGCATTTAATACAGTATTTAATTCGTGCCAGTACTGGTTAGTCGAGAAACCCCCTTAACAATTAGAGAAAATTTTGGCCTTGGTAAGGTTTACATCGAAAAGGGTTTCCGATAACGAAAATATAGCGCTGAGTAAGAAGGATTAGAAAGACACCGTGATAAGTATGCTCCGCATGCTGAGTGAAGGGAAAGGGCGCCCACTCGTGAATATTGTTTGAAAACCTGATATGGAAGGGTAAAGGTTTGAGTTCCACTTGAGGCGCAGTGTTCACCCATTTACGTTGAAGCATCTTCGGAAAATAGCATGAAAAACTGTATTAACAGGTTCTCTTTTTTTTGCGAGTGATTCGATATTGTTAGCGAGAAATGAAAAATATTAGGAGATGGGATGACATAGTAGACGTCGAAGAAGCGAGAGAACAGAGGGACCATCGAGACGAAGACAAGAACATATCACCCAATTACACTAGCTATGAGAGCATCCCATCCTGTTAGCGGGGTGAGGGGATTTAGACATGTGTTATGGGGAACTTGGCCCTTCTCGTTCAGAGGAAGGTTCTGTTGCCATGGTGGGAAACTCAAAAAACACAAACAATCTTATGGAAAAGTAAGAAAATCACGGCAAACATCAGACAAGCATGCATCGAACGAGCAAACCGATATTACCTTACGCTTCACCGGATCCAGATTCGGATTTTCAGACATCTAACAATAGGAATCACTTTTTAGCAGCACCATACAAATGCACAGTTAAGGAAAAAGTGCAAAAAAGCAGTAACAAAGCGGATTTCAAGAGGAAATTATACAGATTAATCATCACGTACTGTAACTTTTGTGGGGTTGGGAAACCACTTAATGGGGGTTCAAAAATACGCTGTGTCACGGTACGCGACGGTCGTCTAGGCGCGCGCTGCACGCATGGGCTCTATTTCGCTCCATGGCCATTTACGTCGGGCGCGCGCGGCCCTATAAGCGTGCGCCACGTCGTCATGCGGTCGCCTCTGCCGGTTGAGGCGTACTTCCTCTCCGTGAGGGGGAGCCTCAGGCTACGGCCGTCAGGAGGCCTAAGGGCGACACATGAAGTGCGCAGAGCACTTCATGGGCGCATTGCTGCCGTGCGGTCGGGCGCACGGTAGTCTCCCTTGGCGGAGCATCGGTAAGTTTCACCATGCGTCCCTATCGAAGGTTCGCCACGCTTAGGCCCGATGGTGATTGACGCTGTAGGCCCTCAACAGGTCATCTGCGCGATTAGGCGGAGTGCAGTGTAGTGATTACACGAATGGACGCCGAGACTATTGTTAGGCCAACGCCGCCACGAATGTAAAGGAGTAGGACGAGATGTTTCGGGAAAGGACCTTCATAAATGTGAGTATTTATATGTGTTGTCATGTGTCGAACTAGCGGTCATGGGCGCTAGGGCAAAGCTCACTGTACGCTCCAATGTATTGGGTTAATTGGATGCGCGTGGGTCGCTCTGTGTAGATGCCTCGGGGAGCGGCGCCGTGTCGGGGGGGAAAACGGCACGGTCCCCGGGATGACCCGCTAGGACAGGCACCCTCTAGTTGAGAGAAGGGGATCCGGAACCCCGATCTGTCGCACCGGGAACGGGACCCGGAGGGCGGTCTCGGGGAAGCCGAGCACCCTTCCCCAACGGTTCCGCGACACGCTGCGTACTTTCACCACGGCTTCAGCAGTTTGGCAGTGGAGGGCTTTGGGGAAAGCCTATTGCGCAAAGGACAAGCCGTCCAACAATAGCCAACCCCGTCAGCAGACAATTCCGACTGCGTATTCGAACTTTAGAGATTCCAAAGGAAAGGTTAGAATCCATCACTGTAACCTGAATCAATGACGAGCTAGCACCACTCAGTGATCGTCGAGGACATTGTATGCACAAAGGTGAGCTACACCCCACACACAGGGAAGAAGCGTGCTGGGCCGCCTGAATAGCTAATTCCATGGTCCGAGGACAAATGCAGGACACTATCAGTGAGCCTGTTTGTACTTGACTGATGCCTCACAGTTTCTCAGAATCAGCCCAACTTCTGCTGATGCAAGCTGAGCTGAAATAATGCTTGTGGTTAGTTGAAAACTATAATTACCTTGCGTTTAGCCTGTTCAACCAAGGCGTTACCAGCCAGTTGACATACGGTCATTTTTGTGTGCTTGGTGAGTGCCTTCACAATGCGTATATTGAAATACGCCAAAATGAAGAACGGAGCAAAAACGGTCACAAAGTTGCGGATACCTGGAATTAAAAAAGTCATCGAAGCGCGTAAATCCTCTTCAACCTTCTTGCAGGTTGAGGTTCACTTCATAATGAAAGAGTAGCCTTTGTTTCAATTTGGTAACAACAGGCAGCCTTAATATGGTATGCATTTCGCCGACCATGTGGGATCCTTCAATCCATAAGAACAGCACCAAAAGGTCTTTTCTTTTTTCTGGTTTTTGAATTCATTCGCTTCTTTCTGATTAATAAGACCACCCTTCATTATGATTCACATGATAAATTATTTCATCAAGTTTATGGAGGTACTACGCTGCCCCAAGGCGTAAAAAGTGCGTAGGTACTTTAGAGGGTGGCCACAAACTGCGTTAACAAGACCAAGTGATCATAAAAACCGCACTACTAAAGAAGGACAAGTGAAAAACAAAAACATATTTATTTAGGGCTAAGATGTTGAGAAATAGCGTTTGTTCTTCGGAATAACTACTGAACTGTTGATAGGAGCACAGCCCTCCGCGAGAGCATGGACCTGAGTGTAGACAGGTTGGCGTCGATCTCGCTCTCAAACAGTTTTGGGGGACTTCTCGGGAGCCGTCGCGAGTTCCAATGCATGTTCGGAAGATGGAATCATCTAAGCGCACTTGATGAAGAGCATTTAGATTTGCGAATATGGGGCTAGAGAACAAAGAGTCGTTCCTTGACTTGCATGATCATCTAAGCAAAAGAAAAATTTTGTCAGTCTTGCCGTGTAAGGAGAGCCCTTTCTGCCAGAGGTATTCCCGGCTCTCATGGCTCGATACATAAATTAGGGTCTGCGAGGAACGATTATAATTATGTTTTGAATTTTTTAGATTTTTAGACATAGTTTCAAAGTCGAGATATGATGGCCCCGCAACCCATCATCCATACTCGATGTTGGTGAGTATGGGCACACGCCTTTGTACTGGTGAAGTTTCGATACGCTCTGTATAATACTATATCGGCGTGAATGAAAATGGTAAATGAAAAGGATCGGTCATTGTGGTAATGGAACATACTATTTTCTTCAAACCGCCCGTTTTGATTTCTTCACTCTAAACCCATCATCAAAGTTGAGAATTTCTATGTTCATGTTCCTCATCACAAAAAATAACTTGTCCATTTTTGGCCAACGTGATCGCCACTCTGACCACGTTATTCTTAGAGGGCATCAACAAGACCTTCAGGCGGCTATAGACTGCGTCAAGAGTTGGTCTATTGAGTGGGGATTGCCGCTTTCCCATGAAAAAACCAAAGTCTTTTGCCTAAATAAAAGTAACACAGCTATCAAATATAGTCTAGGATCCCTGGAACTGCAAGAAGTCACAGATGTTCGCGACCTTGGTGTCAAGTTTGATAACAAGCTTGCTTTTGATATCTATTACAAAGAAATTGTGCATAAAGCAATGTGTAGAAGTATATAATCTCTTCAGAGCCGTTAGAGCTAAGGACTCCAAGACGCTAATCAGAGCTTATAAAAGTTACGTCAGGCCGATTTTGGAATCGGGAACAACTATTTTCTCTCCTCACAAGAAGAGGGATATACTCCTTTTGGAAAGCGTTCAAACAGCAGTTTCACGCGCAAGTTGGCTATGCGATGCACTGGTCTGGGCTATCAGTTTATTCCAGACAGTGTTGTGCGTCGTCGTATTTACTCAACTTCCTAGTTTGCTCGTCCGAAGAAAGATTAACGACCTTGTCATGGCATTCAAAATCCTTACCAATAAGGCTTCGGTCAACTTGGATGACTTTTTTATTCTAAATCAGTCTAGAACGCGCGGCTGTGCTGTGAAAATCAGGCGTCCGGCAGTTAGAACTCAAATACGAGCCAAATACTTTTCAATCAGAGTGGTAGCTCTTCTTAATAAGATACTAACAGAGGATGTCATGCATTTTTCACTTCAAAGTTTTCAAAGCTTTAGCAGAGAAATCAGTGCTTGCAGAGGATTCCTCCATTTTGGTACCTGATTGTTGTCACCATTCCCATAGGTTGCGCCGTTTTTTTTTCTGCTCGTTAGTTGTTATGCTTTATTTTTCCATTATATTTCTGTTGTGTTTGTTCATTGTTTTTTCAAGTTTTTGCTACACGGCGCTTACTATGTTGACGAAGTTTTTCTTGCTTGAGTTGCCATACCCACGTGGACTCTGTCTGCGTCAATAAATGAAATGAAGAATGTGAATGAATCAATGAAACATGAGTAAGCGAAGGAAAGGGTAGCGCTAACACTCACAATATTGTTCATAGCACCAGTTGTCTTTGTCCACGCTAAAATGGTTTAATCTGTACTCAGACAATAAGGTTCTATGGAACCGTTGATCCTAGTACTAGTTTTGGCTGCAGTAACACGTTTGTGCGTTTCATTTAGGACAGAGGAGCTACTTCATAGCGTTCCGCAGCCGCGAGAATTTTTTCGCCTGCTGGGAAATCGGTCTACTGATGATCAGGGTGGACGCTGCGGAATGCGAAAAGGGTGTTTCCCGTCCTATAACCAAACTCGTGTAACATCATCGGACACGTTGACGAAGCAAATGTCTGATTGGTTCATGAAGAGCTGAAGGGTCAGTCATTGCAAAACTTTGTAGATTTTATGTGGTAAATTCGTAGAATGAGTATACAATAATACTGTCATGTAACCTCTTGATAGATTGAAATGTGCTCTATAATTCGCAATTAGGCTCATTCGATTTGGTTTACGTAGTTAATCAATTAATTGATTATTTAACACATTGACGACCGCGCGCGTTTTGGCTTTTTTGGCCGTGTGGGACCGGGCCGATTTTGCGAGTGCGACCGCCGCACCTCGGATCCGTGAATTTTTATTGATAACTTTTTAAAGCACCAGTGGTACAAAAACATCTCAGTAACAGTCAATGCGTAGAAGGTAATAGAGTATATAGTGACGAAGTTCCGATTAAAGAACATGTAATGGTAATGAAAAAGGAAACTTTAGTCATTTTATCTGTAGTGGATGCCAAAAGCTCTTTTGATGTGGTTATACCAAGTGAAACATGTATTTTTCTGTCTCTTTAGATTTGCATTTACTTTCACTACCCTTTTTTATTGACGTGTTCATGAGAATAGCATGAAAACTATTAATGAACCAAGCCGCCGGTTTCGGTGAGCTTGGAAAACTTCTTCTAAACTGGAGCATATTTGAACAAACAATGACCTATGTCGTTCACAATAATGTTATGTTCTAATCCATAGAAGAGAGACAAACAATTCGGGAAAAAGCTGCGCATGCCCTAGAAAAAGGGATGATAAGGGTGAGACGCGGTAACGCGTCTCAATGTCCAACGAGGTGCGCAAAGTGAGACGCGTTACCGCGTCTCAATGTCGTCAATGTGTTAATGGAGGTGGGCCAAAAAAGAGTCACTCTCATCCACATTTAAACGGTATTCCACATTTAACCGGTATTAATACTCTTTGCGAAACTCAAGACACGAAGTGAGCCATGATAGTTGAAGATCAACATTCAGTCTATCAAAACACTACACAACATTCCCCCAGACGACAATAGCAACTTTCCCCGCGAAAACGTCGTGCGAGCTCAATGAGGTCGTCGAGGGACATGGGCCATTACGACCCCTGGGTAAGTAAGATTGTCTAAAGCTCTTAAAATAAGCGCAACAGTAGTGTAGAAGGGCTATCCAACTGGTTAACCGCTGAAGAAGTATGGCAGGAGTGGGCGATAACGTAGGCCCTTCCATTTCGACGTGATGGCTAGATGACATTCAATTCTAAAGACGCGTAGCGGACAACGATCAAAGCCTGTTTCTGCTTTATGGGGGACATCCAAGAATATTTTCACCGTAACTTTTATCAGGTATCACCCTGGGCCGACGTAAACGCAATTGACGATGCGTTGTCATTGGCAAAATCGGCCTCTTTGTTGGTGGCCTCCCCCCTCGTACCGGAAGATGGGAATTAACCGGGGAGCGGGAGGTGGCGGTGGTCACCTTATCGGTTGAAGACAACTTAGTCTTGGTCGAGAATGTAAACAAGTACGATAAAATAGGGGCGACCTGACGCCCTTCAACAATGCCTCACAGTTCGTTACCTCTTGGAAGCGACATGGCCACGCTCCACTGGAAATTCTTGAAATTCCTGGGAAAAGGTTACCATAATGAAAGTAAAACTGCTCACCAGAAGCGCCAAACGATATGATACGGTGTTTCAAATACGAAATCCGGATAACGCATTTGAGTTTGCGTGATCAAACCTTCGCATTCGGGTAGGTCGTAGAACTAAAACTGCTCTGTTTATTATTTGTTCGCTCGGTCGCCTTCTTCATTGGTTATATTTACTAGAGACGCTCTGTGTTGGTGTGGCCCAAGAGGTTAGGCGGCGCCACTAATGGGTACACTCATACATAGTGTAAACCGCCCCAATCACTATTAATCTGAAATGACTCACCTCAAACTCGAAACACATTGTGCCTTTGCTGATCACTCCGAAAAGAATTGCAAAACCAGCTATCAATTTTCGATTACTGAAAGAAAAGATTGGTTGAGCTGTACTATAAACTTGGAACAGGAGGCACGGAGCACGAATTTTGCCGGGTCTCTTACGGGGGGGAAGCTATCGCTGATTCCTTGCTCCGGTCTACTGCACCATGCACTTGAAAGCAAGGCCAACTATACCGTTGTTTCTACTAAATTTTTGAAACCCCATTTCTCAGGAGGTCTTGATGCAACCCCCACCACCACTACTTGCCTTTCGAGGGTCCCTCAATACGACCTCCGCTCTCCACCCCGATCCACGCTAGTTACCTATGGCTGTTGCTATAGTGTTTGTTCTAAACCAGACAACAAGTTCCGACTCCCCCCGCCTTCCGTTTTCCTTCAAACAGCCGTTTTGCCCGGGTATTTGGTGGTAGAACTAACCCCTCTAGTTTTGGTCAATTCACGCTCACTTTCTGAACTTTTCCACGAAATTTCGGAATAACCCGTCCAATATGTTCCCTTCCCGCAACCACGGACCCCTCTAACTCTAACGCACTTTGCAAAGGAGTAGAAGGAAGCTAGTGTTTGCCCATTGAATTCAACCTACTTTTGAGCGAATGGAAGAAATGGAGAATTCACGGTGAGACAGTAACGCTCAAACGAAGCGCACACGATGAGAAAAGACGACGACGTCATAGCCACATGAGATATCGTTATCATTGGTACCATGTAAGAAAACCTGTAAGCGAATTCGTATGACGTCATTTTGTACCCTTTCTATCAGAAGCCAGCTTATACGAAAAGCAAGAAGCCATCTATTCAAGTGTGCCCACTGTATGGCTTCGGATTCCTGCATCAAAAAAAGACGAAGCCTGCATAAGTCGGATTCAGGAACTATCGCAAGATACGGGACATATTCCTAGGACCTAGGCCTAGAAGCAGGCAGGAGCTTCGGGGAAGTTTAAGATCGCTCAAGCATACCGTGTCTCTCGCCTTAGCTGATCAAATATGTTTTAGAGAATAAGCATTTGAATTGCTATTTCAACTTAGTGCTTTAATCTTGCGATTAGGCACGGGCTCTTATCTTTTGTTAGTGCATCTTCAGTGAGAGTACGAGGCCACCTGCGCTGTCCGTAATTCTTGTAACTGCTGCACTCCAGCAGGATCAGCAAACCTCTCCTTGCGTCCAAGAAAGAGCGAGGTAGAGTTAACGAAAGTAGTTCCTTTGTAACGCAGTTCGCATTTGCATCTATGTTTTATTGAATTTAACAAGCCATGTACGAAGCGATGACTGGTTGGAAATGTGTGTTGTAAATGGAGCTGCTTATCATGCGGATGGCCCGAGGATCAATTCCTGAATTGTACGCCCCGGGCCACTTAGGCTTTCTATCGTTCCCAGGACAGTTAGATGATTGTATTTATGGGCCAAATCGTATTGATAATACTACTACTACTACTACTGCTGCATAAGAGAAGAACTGCATGGCGGCCATCGAGAAAAGGCGGATTGAAGGGCCATTTGGGCGGCGTTCTAAGTTTGCTTGGCCCACTTGTTTTTTTCATCTTGAGATCACTGTCCACCTCTACCTTAATTTTTTTACGCGCTCTCTTTCACAGTAAACTCCAACTCCGCCTTTGACCTGTTCGCCTTAAAAGGCAGCGATTAGAAATTCAAAAAGAGTTCAGCGTGACTGGATGTGCTCAATAATACATTCCACGGCGATAAAAGCAGAAAAATTACGTCAAGAAAGGCAACGGGCCCCTGTTTTCCAGCCGTTAATTTCAACTCATTAGAAGGTAACAGCTCAGAAAGTGGACGTATGAACGAGTTCACCGCAACGCGTTTGATGGCACCATGCCAAACACGCTTTAATCGAGATGCTCCATTTGCGCCGCTGCTGGCCACGCAGCTCGTCCAAATCAACAAGTAAACTAGTGGGCGGATCGCTTTTGGGGGCGGAGCGCTTTCGAAGTCCTGCTCAGCAACCAGCGCACCTTTCGTTGTGAAGCGCCACATCTCGCTTTCTGGCAAGCCAAGTAACTGATTCGTGTGGTGCACATGCTTCCCCGATGCGCTCCCTCTTTATCGTAATCGCTTCCTTTAAAGGCAAAGGTCGGGCTCAGACGCGCTAGAGGAGTAATTCCCGTGCCCGGAGGTTGTATGTGAGTAGCTGCACACATTGCAGCAACGTCCCACCTTGAAAAACGTCGTTAAGCCCCGGGGCCGTCGGTTTCAATCCGGGACCGCCCACCTCCGGAAGTGGTGCGTGGCTGGCATAACGTGTGAAATCAGCTAGGTTGATTGCCGTATCAACCGATAGAACGACTGACATCTCCAGAAAACTTGTTTGTACGTGCCTCTTTCCCAAGCCAGCCTCCTTCACTGCTAGTGGGAAAGAGGGTTTTGTTAACGGCCTTGTCGACGGTTTTTCTCAGTTTTTTCTCCACTGTCGTTCCACTTCGCATCTCTATACTCAGTTTCAATCGCCATAATACCCCCTTATTGAGCCCGACTTTTGCCTTTAACATTTCTTGAAGCCAACTCTGAATGGGTAGCATGACATCTGCCTTGAATGAGACTTATCAAACCGATCCCCAGCAATGTCACTGAATTTTCTGAAAAAATATCGTTATTCACGTGTAGCATCGGGAACGTCATGTAAACTTGTAACTACCATATTTGCATTAAACGAGCAGATATGAGATAATCAATGAGGACATTCACAGACATCAGAAGAATATAGGCAGTGCTAACGAAGATATCGAAAAAGGCCAATAACATCAGATAAACATTGTGATTGCTGCGATGATGCTTTCTGAAATTGTAATCTTACAATGGCAGGAAAACCTACTTAGTCATTGCGGATGAAGGAATAGATGAATCAGGTCTGAAGGTTATTTGATGCACTCGTTTTTCTCTACTACACTGCTTCCTTGGTGCCACTTTCATAACTTGAAAGGTTACGAGGCTGTTGTCAAGTAACGCGTGAGCCATCACCCAGGGAAGCACATGCTTTAGGTTCCTTTGAGCCGAGCCTTTAGGAAGGAAGGAAAGTAATAACTTCGTATATGTGGCATTGCTGCAAGAGTGCCCAGACAACATTTTCAAACGCTTGATCACCAAGCCTTGTAGTTAAAATGTACCCAGCGACGAACTTAAAGGTATCGCCCGCGGGGAAAAAAACGATCCATCTCCCTCACAAACACTGCCTAAGTCGTATAACTTTATCACCGAGTAACGGAAAGAACAGGAAAACTGTCGTTGTGAAAAAAATTAAAAGATATCAGTGGGTGTATACATGTTTAAACTCCGCGCCTAGATCTGCCACAAATGTTAGCAACGGGAGAGATTCCACTTTGTTATCGGAGTCCCTTCTCTCTTTTTGGCTATTTCCACCTGAAGCGTTAGTATTTCTCGTTTCTGAGTATATTTTTTCTGTTTTATTAATCGTTTATATCTCTAGTCTCCAAATTTGATGCTTTACCCCACTCCACTACGTCTCGCCAGGTAGTGGCCGCCACAAGGCGCGCATTTGTCCACGCGCTCCCTTGTCTCTGCCCGACCTACCCGCGATCGTCCATAGAAGCAGCCTTTGTTAGGCTTCTTCCTCTTCGAAAAAACTGGATCTCCTTACGTGAAAATCTTGTTACGTGACTCTAGTGATCACATCTGGTGTGTTCTTGTGGTGAGAAATTACAAGAAATCCCCACGAACGATTACTTTGTGGCGCTAAAAAAGCGCGTGGGCCTTATGACTTCCATTGGTGTTATGCACGCACTTATGTGCCGTTGTAGATGTTTTTACATCTTGCTCGGACGTTACTCACTCGGTTCGGGATAGTGCATAAAACTTTAGGTTTTCCACCTGAATCCTTTCCTTTCATCCACGGCGCTGCTCACTTTATTTGAGAACGCATTACGCTTGAACACCCAGATAATGGTGAATTATACTTACAGGAGCTTCTCTCGAACACTGAACAGAAATGATAGGTCACGCTTCTTGATCATGAGACCTTTTGTGAACTGTCATTGTTTGCCTTTGATTGTACCACCAGATCCTTCGGTAGCTTTGATTTACATATGTCTACCTGCGCTCAGCAAAAAGCCCAACACTTCAGCGCTCCTACTGTGGAGCTGAGCAAGAGGTTCGTGCTTCTGTCGCCGAGCACACGGAGCATTCGTGAGCCTTGCTACACCCACCGTCACTAAAGCTCTAGAGCATCATTCAATAGAAAGGATCCGTTAGCCTCGCTTCACCCAGCCGTGCCTCGCATATACTCGACCCACTACCGCTTTTTCTTTGCACCATCGTTGGCCGTATTGCTTCCAAAGCATCAGTAGCCCTTCGCAGTGTCTACGCATTTCCGCTGCGAAGCAAGAGAAAACTTGTGAATGCCTAGAGGCCCGCCTACAGGCTGGAACGCGCGTCTTCCTTACCAGTGCTGAACATGCTACAGCCTCTCTGTACTTCAGCTTGAACTGAAGACGTTTCCAACGCCAAGAAGTTTACTGTAGTGGAATGATATCAGTGCTTTGACAGGCTTGCTTTCAAGCTGGCTTTACAAAGCCCACGATCTGCCGCGCGACTCGCGAAAAGTTGCAAGTACCCCATTTGGTTATTCAAAACGACTGAATATAAATATAAGTAGAATCATGACAGTCCTATCCAACTTAACCATCAAGAAAGAAATTAGCCGACAGGATGGATAGCACCTCTTCGCAGTGTTGATCGGGTATTGTGATTTTGCTGACGATCGGCTTCTGACAACACCTCAGGATGAGATACGATGCGATGTTTAAAGACACCTCTCAAAGTATCTCCTCAAAGATATCCCCGTTTTTAAGTGTATTAGCCCTTGCTGCTGTCCTTTGCCTTTCGAGAAAGACCATGGATATGGATATTGCGTGTTCTCCAAATCCGTTTCAGGGAGCGGGAACAAGAGTTGCTTAAAGTTTATCGATTGGATTATCGGTTGAAAAACGTTTGTCGACAAACCTCGATATAAACACATAGAAAAGAAGCACGTTATTCATGATGCTGATGAACGAAACGGTTGAACCGAACACAGTGACGAGCCAGAATCGGATGTTGATCATCGGCGGTTGCTCGAAGTAACAACTTTCTGGAGTCGTCGATACCAGCGACTCGTTTAATACTGTTTCGTTCATCTCCATTCTAAAAAAGAATTCATGGTTTTTAAGAGTATCTCATAAGTTCACACTTATACGAACGAGAAGAGAAAAAGCGCCAGAACCAGATATGATATCAAAAACGATTTTCTTAGAACATGACGAATGCATGGAGGATTGAAGGTACATACTTAGTAAGAGTTAATGTCATAGAAACTGGGAGATCACCACAAAAAGATTGTTTGAGGAAGGATATGATCAGTGCCTAAGGTGGAATTACAAAGTGCAACTCCGACTTCCGTTTAGAGCTCCGATCTCCCAATCGCGTGCTAGAAGCATGTCAAACTGTGTGACCCGCCGCTAGGCTGCACAAGGAGAGTTCGTATTTTGGGGCTAAACAAAGCTAACTATTGTACCTCTGGGAGAAGTGTGAACGGGGGCCGTAATAGGGGGTTGTATTTGACGGGTTTGGCGGGTTCGTGTATCCCCACTTGACGACCGTTTTAGAGAGCAAAAGGGGGCTGTGTCGATGGGTCTCAGAATTAAGCACTATAGATACTATGGAAACAGTCATGATGCTCAGGGTGGTGCGTGGATGGGGAGGAGCGGGTCGTATCGGGGACTCCCCCATGGATGATGGAAGGTGGTGGGGGTTGCATCGAGCCTCCTTTTAAAGGTGAGGGGGGGGTCGCAAAACCTTTGTAGATGGCGAACGCCAGATTAAGCCTGGTCATAATTTTTTCTAGAAACGCTGACAGAAGACCTGGTATTGCAGCTTTTGCTTACCTTCAGCGTGGACAATCGTTCTTCTAGGTATTCATGAGCGAAGGAGAACGAGAGGACCTCTTATGTATTTTACCTACAGAGGCCTTGGGTAGCAAAGTTTCGAATCATTTTGCAATATCCTCATAACACAGTTCTCATACTTCTACAGACGTGAATAAAGCGAGAATTATGGGACTTTGGAGCTGAAGGTCTGCAAAGAGCCACGACGAGCCGCACCGTACCTCTTAGCGCCCATGTGTGGGTATGTCGACCATGGACGCTAAA
>MU870338.1:19295-30754 GCA_036418205.1 Ostertagia ostertagi | reverse complement strand
GTACTTGCTAGAAGCATAGTTCCACATTGAGTGATGCATCGAGGTAAAGGAAGGCAAAATCTGACCTGCTCATTACGGTTATTCATCGTATTCAATCCTGGGGAGGAGTTGCGTCTAAGAGCATCGAATTACGTGTTTGTGTTCCGTTAAATCGCATTTCATCCAATTCTCCTGTTCTTCCATTTTCAAGTTGGCATCATATACGGCTGGGGCGATAAGAAAGTTGACTAGGGTGGCCCTCTCATTTCATACCTGATGGCTTCTCAAGGGAAACAAAATTCTTCTAGGTCCCCCACAAAACCTTAGCTTGAGAGCCATACTTCGGTAAGAACGCAAAGAACGAGGAAATTGCATTCGTTTCGGTGAACAATTCAGAAAACTGGGAGGATTGTTATGCGGTAAAATTCCCGCCATCCATCTGTCACAAGTGTAGGCGACGCAAACGTTTCCAGTTGATATTCAGAGTGCCGTCACTGAAAACTCTTTTTGTGGCTTCTCACCTGCGATAATACATTTAACATTTCACTCTCCTACTGCAGGGCGGAAGTGGTGTAGTGGCAAGTGGCACGCTTACCACGCGAGCGGTCCGGGGATCAAATCCTGGGTCGTGAGTCGCCCGGGCCAACCAAGCCTTCCATCCCTCCGGGGTCGGTTAATTGGTACCAGACTTGTCTGGGAGGATAAAAACACTGACTTGTACATCGGCTGGCCCCCGCAAGTCATTGTATAGGCCACATCGCATTCAAACGCCACTACGAATGTACAAATGGAAGTAGAATGCGTGCCGCATCCCAAAAAGGGATTGATCAACGGCAAATGCTTTATCCTTTTATCCTTTGCATTCTATTCTCCGTCTCTCTGTTCGTCTGTTTCTTCTCTATTTTGCAAACTCGAGCGCATTAATTTTATTCTTTCAATGCGTCACCTAATAAGTGTGGCCCACCACTACTTCTTTCCATGCGACACCTTGATGCCCGACAGGAGGCCCGTCTTGCGGCAAGCAGGCAATTCAGCGGACGAGTCGTAGCGCGTACTGTAGTGATTTCGCGTCAAGTTAAATAGAATGTACCATTGTACGTCCTACATCGCACATCACGCGCTGCGACTCGTCCGCTGACTGCCTTCTTGCCGCGCGACGGGCCTCCTGTGTAGTACCCGACACCTTTAGCTATACCCATTCAAACTGGTCACACTGTCGTTTCGAAGGCATATTCTGCACGAAACTTTGCATACCATCCCTAATGATCGTATATAGCACTCTTATGGGGGGAGGGGTGGGAAAGACCACCTTCCGTGGATGATTCCTTTGAGTCCTTCTCGATTCCTAATGGATGTCAAATGCGTGGCGCATCTCAAAAAACAAAGGATGGACATCGACCACGTCATCCTTAATCGTACGAGGGAGTTGAGCAGCTTGCTGTGGAATAGCTAGAGTGTCAACCTCTACCACTTGGTACTAAATCAAGCATTATCGAAGTAAATGAATGGAAGAGGTGCTGCCTACCTTTTCCAATGCAATGTGATAGCCCTCCACAAAGATGTCACATCTTAAGAGGAAGCCACAAAGGAGAAAAAAAGGAGAATGAATGAGAAATGTATGGAACCTAATTTGTGCTCATTGTGTCTTGCTATTACTAGGTAAATTGTCAGGCTTCGATTCTGATATAATAAGATTTTGCTGAAACCCCAACCCATTCAGTCTTCTTACCTTTTCATTTTTTTCTCTCTCCAGTCGCTCCGTCTTTGTCTTATTGAATTTCTTCAATTGTTCCTTCGTTTTGGTTCCATAGCTCCGTTTTTATCTCCTTGCCGTCGTCCATACGGTTTTCTTTCTTCGATGCTTCGTTCTAGGCTCTACTGGCTGACTTTCACTAGTGCGTTTAATCAATTCGTGTTGTTACGCTCCATTCTAGTGAGAAAGTGACAGCGCCAGCCAGCCATATGATAAACCCCAATTTCAGTGACGTTTACTTCACAATTCTGAATTTGGTGTGAAAAGGGAAATCTACCATATTACGGCTTGTGTTCGATTTTAGGCCAATATATTACAAAATTGATTATGGCAGGGAAATAAGCAAGTTTTATAGTGCATATAGTTAGATATTAGTGCTGTGAAATGACGTGTGATCAGAGGTAGATGTAGGGTGCTTCTTTGAAGGTATCTTTGGTCCATTGTTGTTCAGTTCGAAGGTGTTAGTTGAGCAATCTTCCCTTGTTCCGTTCACAACGGCCATTCAAGTTTCTTCCACGTCTCAACTCCTGTGGAAATGTCGTCATCGTATATTTTCCCTTTCCACTGACATCGTGAGCCTTTTGTGAAGCAGCCTTCACGAATGTTGTACTAATGTAAATTAGTTGACGAGTTGTTAGCATTCGAATGATGGGAAAGCCAAGAGTCAGTGCCGTTAGCTTGATGAAATTAGTCGCTCTCATAGCAATTTTTCTTTGTTCCACAGTTTTCACGGAAATCTCATTACCGTCATATTTTCATGCAGGCAGATATAGTAGAGACTTTTTGGTTTGATTGTTCTTTATATTTGGCTTCCAAACACCTCATTTCTACCTCTATATCATTTTTACTTCTTGGTGAGTCCTTTTCCGGCAAGTCTGGTCAGCGTTTTCATGGATTCGTCGGTCTTCACTGATAATGATAGGCCCTGCTCCTTAGTGGATGTGGACCTAGTAGACGTTTCGTTGCAGATTAAACAATCAATTGGTGACTCCATTTCGAGAGCAACATTAATTACTGCGCTCGTCGTCGTCGCTTCGAAACCGTTCTGGATATACGAAATACCCGCGTTCTTTCACATCATGACTTCTATCTGATGTTGCTGTCATTTCTAGTTCTGTTTTTCTCGAAGTCATCTCAATATCCAATATTTCCATTAAAAAAGGTTTATATACGCTCAACTGTGTGGGGTGTAAGGGAGGATATATCCTATGCAGAAGAGTATAAAAGTTATATAGTGGATTGGGTAGGAGACCTACCCAATGAGATGACAGGTGAAGCTTTCAGCGGCTGTGGCGCGATGGGGCGCTGCAAAAGAGCTCCACGATGTTCCGGAACTCTTGCCCACGTACAGTTCCGGGCGTAGAAGGGGTTGCTACGGCTGCGTGCTCGACGTGTATCTCCATCTCTAGGCCAGCATGATCGCTTCTCTTCAATTCCCTAGTCCTTTTCTTCGCCTAGTGATGTAAAAGTAGCTGCTATTTTGCACGGTTTCGGACATACTACTTTTCCTTTTCACCCATTTTACTGGGTTTTTTCTTTGATATCATTTTGGAGAAATGTTATGATGGCATTCTCCCAGTACTGGGTTGAATATTTGAATTTGTGGTAGGCGGAACCAATCGTTCACTCGACTTTCCTTTTGATTCAATTAAGTCGGATGAACGCTTTTGTACAGAGAAGCTGCGCGGTTGGTTGTCAAAACTTTTGTTGGCTTTGGCGAGCATTTTCACGAGAGTGATCGGTCATTTTGACGAATCGGCAGGACTGCGACTATTTGTGCATGGATTATATCACAGGCTGACGGTTTTGAATGACATCGAGTTTGAAAACAGCCGCAGTGAATTCTATGGAAAGCTTTGCGTGTTATTGAATGCTTTCTATTGAAGCTCTGATGTTTTCCATAAAATTCAATTTCAACTAGGAACTAGAATTTCCAGATATTATTACCATATTTGCTGTGATGCTGCGGAGGTTTGTTCTCAACAGAATCTGGATTGAAAAGTATTCACTGAATTGTGTAAGCGTTTTACTGAGCATAGACTGGGAATTGATGTTTTCGTAGCCACGATGCTTGCGCTACAAATCTTTTTGCCTGGTTCATAAGATTTTGTAGCCCTTCTAGGCCTATTTTGGCTTGTAAATGACATGGAAGGGGTCGTGGGAGTACAACTCCAAGAATGTGCGCCAAATGAATGCTGTCCAGAGGAATTCGTTAGGAACAGCAATCCGTCTTCTTTCTCTTTCCGTCCTGCACAACTTTTGCTGGAATCATCATTTTATTTCTATAATTGCTATTCTGTCATCTGGCTGTAACGGGGTGATATTAGTGCTTATTAGAGGTAAATGTGGGCAAAAGTGGTGTAGTGGCATGTGGTGTCGTTTACGATGGGTATGATGCGGGGATCAAAGCTTGGATCGTATGCCGTGAAGGCCAAGCCAACGTTGCTCCCTTCTGGGAACAGTTTTGGGCTACCAGGCTTTTTCAAAAATTGATTGTTCACTCAGCTAGTCCCGATATCATTGTATAGAGTCAGTATTCAAAATGCGGCTGGTGATCGCATTGCTGAAGGAAGTAGATGTAGTGCGGACGGGATTGATCTTCGCGGAATTACTTTATTCCTCAGTTCTTTTGGAAAGGCGCAGGGAGTGGACGATACTCATTGTAACACAGATAGCCAATAGGTTTCTTTGAGAGGACTCTCTTTGCAACGTTTTTTGAGAAGTCCAGCTGTCAGAAGCAGTGTCATCATGCAAGTAGATCGCCAACATCATCGGTCGTTTCGCTCTTTCTGCCCTCATCTCAAAGTACAAACTAATTAAGCTTTCATTGTCTGCTTATCTGTGGAGTTTTTTCACGGCCTATTATTGGGAAAAATCTTTCATCTGCTGATGCTAGTTAGTTTCCTTTGTGAAGCGCCGCGCTCCTGTTCATGAACATTTTGAAGCTAGAAACTCCAATGAAATCGTAAAGCTACCTGTGATTTGTTGCGTGTTTTCAACTTCCTAGTCGCGTTCGATATGGAAATGATGGCCCATCGGGATGAAGTAGTTGGGTGGCTCGGGTTACATACCATCTCACTTAGCGTGCAGTTGTACGTTGCTCTTGCTGGGCGCCTTCACTCAAACGCAAACCAATTACCTATTTTTGTGAAGGGTGGATTCCGAATCCCAGCATAATTCCACAGGAAAGACTGCTGTGTAATGTCTGTGTGTAAGCTATAACCTTTTTAGAGGCTTCTGCCTTGTGGTTAGAGCTTAAGAAGGAATTTTTGCCCAATTGGTTGGCGTGTAGTAGTTATCCTACATGGCTGTTGTGGAGTAATTCCCATGACAGAGACGGAAATTGCTTCGGCCTGTCCCATGTGGCAAAATACGGCATGGAACGCATTCAGTATCTGCATCCAGGTGCCTTCGGAATGTCTGCCGCGATGAGGGTCAGGGTAGCTTTCCCTGGCTTTTGACGGCCCTTTGCGGCCGGCTAGCTGTGTGCATGTTGAATCGGATTCATTAGCTGTTGTATTCCAACGGTTCACACCACACTCCGTCGCATTCACTCGATGCTCATTCATTCGCGTGGCTGCGCTGTTGTCGATGTTATTTCACCTGTCGTTGTCGCACCTTCCAAGCTTCATCGGCAGTGATTTAAGGCTAATTTGCTCGAAAGTTCCTTACCACTGGCCGCAGTTCGTTCAGCTGTGGTCTGTGTTCCTATACCAATGATTCAAAGTAAGAGGTCCGCGTAGGACTTTTTTGAGTTCAGTTAGTTATTCGGAAACTGAAAAAAGCACGACACTGATTTCTTGGACGAGTGATCTTTGAAACCTCGTTTGCTGTGTAGATTTACTATTATTTTTCGTTCTTTTCCTTAAAGAGAAGCCGCTCGGGACCCCGTTACACATAGAACTTTCCAAAACAGTGGCCAGGATTTTTCAAGCCCTGTTGCTCTCGTCTGTCGCGAGAGGTCCGTCTCTTGAATCATCTACTACTAATAGGCTTTTTTGTGAAGTTTTTCGAATCCTTTTTTGAGCACAAGCGCAATTACAAATATTGAATTATTAGTGCTTTTCCCCGTGTCATCATATTTGCTTATGCCTATGATTAACACTAGCAGTGAGGCGTACTTTGTGAGTAAGCAAATTTTCTTGGCGCGTTGGTTTGCATCACACAACATAATCTCGCAAATCTCAAAAACTATCCTCCTAGAAACGAATCTAGGAAACTTTTTAGGGGCGAAAGAGATGGATTTCGGACCAAGGAAAGTGGTACATGATTACTTCTAGTCTACGGTGTCGAGACTATTTGCAATTTCGCAAAGAAATAGATGGCCCTGCTGCATGCCAAGAGCGCACTTCGTTGCTGGTTATTCGTTCGTATTATCTAATCTGAGATTCTTAGGACTAGCTATTTACCTATGCTTTCTATGCCTCTGTTCCTGTTACTGCCCGAGCATTTCTGCTTGTCTTGTCGATCTCATCATTGCCCTATCAAGTTGTGAATTGCGTAAATGAGTTGCGCGTCGTTGTACTCGGACTACGGTAACATTATCGGTGTGCGCTTCAGATGTATTCGCACTATCCGCGTCAGGTGTGCGTGGATAGCAGCATTGGCGGCGGCGCGGCCACATTTCGATCGTCACCTCGAGCGCTGATCACCTACGAAGTGGTGGAAGCACAGCAGGACGACGTGATGCAGATGACCAATGCGGCCCAGCATCAGCACTTGCAGAACTCGCCGTCTGTCCCGGAAAACAGCCTCGATTCGACAGATTCCATTGCCGAGACACCACGCCTCAGTCCGCAACACCGCCGTATCGCCCTTCGTAATCGCGCTCGAAAAACGTCCACTCGCCAGATGATCCTCGACGAGGACGAAATGCTCAAGATACCTAGCCCAGAGAAGCTAAATAGTATGATGCGTGGTGTGGAGCTGAATGGTGAGTTCGCGTTTCTTTTACAAGCTTGAAACAATCGCGAGAGGGTGGTGCTACCTAAGATTGAAGGAGTTACCCACCACTCGCTCTTGGAAGTCTGATTTGCATGTTAGTGGGAAAGGTCAATAATTCGTTAGCATCACGAAATTTCGTAAAACAGCCTCACCAAACCTTTACAATATATTAATACTATAATACTATACACAATACTTTAATATTGATGTGTGAGGAATCTGATTTTCAGATGTCACAAAGACTTATTTTTGTCGTTCTATTATGACAGTTTGCCTGAATTATCTGAGAGTCGACCGGTATTTCTTCGGGCTCATGTTTTGATTTTCTCTCAACCTTCAAGGTTTAAACAGATTCTCATGGTATTTATGGGCTCTTTTACCTATGCACGATTGCGCGTAGCACATACCTTGGGAAACATGCTAGTTCGAATATGAATTAGGAAAGGATCGAAGAGAGAGAGAAAGAATATTAATGATGAGAGTATGGTCTGGTCGTTTAAACTCATTTTCACGGGAGGTCAAGTTCTGACCTAAGGACCGCGTCTCAATTCACATTAAACAACTGGAATGGTTGTTTGATCAGAATCTGATCTGCGATTGTACGACTGCTATTGTGTGATGGAACTTCTCCTCCGGAATCCCTTTTCATTTGAATCTATTAAATAGTTACATCCAAGAATTTGTGCTCACTCAATTAATAATCAGTTCTGCGATGTATTAGCCCGTGACCATAGTGTGCCAAGGATTTTTCGACCTACTCATGCGTTATACTAGGTTCCTTTGAGGGTGTATCTCGGAAGGCAGAGTAAACTTAACAAGGAAGGTCCATTCAGGTCATGGAGCGCGTTTTATTCCGAATGGCCGATGCATTTGTTGAGGTCATGCAGGAACATTAAAACTAATGGTTGCCTTTTCCTGCTACTTTTCTTGGGGACCATTAAGCGAGTGGGGTGTGAAGAAATGGTCCAAAGTTCAATCGCCGTGGTGACAAATTTTTGCAATCCATGTTGGAGCCTCCAAATTGTCGCCAAATTACGAGGATGACATGTTAATCGACGCTGGTGCCATTTGGACACAATTTGGAGGCGCCAACATAAATTGCAAAAATTAGACATCACGGAGGATCGAACTTTGGACCATCTCTTCTCCACTATTCTGACCTTCCTAGAAGCGTTCAGGAAAAACGGACCATGGTTTTGTGTTCCTCGCATGAGTCTCTACAAAGTGCAGGAAATCATTTTGGAAAGCGCTCCATGTCCTGAAAAAAGACCTCCCTTGTTAGTTATAATGTGGCCCTCAGATATAACTCCCTAGTCGTAAAACATCTTGAGTTCCGCTGAGACCTCATCCGGCCATTTTGTGATGCCGGAATAATGGACGTTAGGATCAGCTCACTCTATTCGTTGTAACCCTATTATCTTACGTACTATGACGATATTCCACGTTTCCTGGGCTGATGAGTAATTATGCCAAGCGGTTTATGATTAACTTGTCTCAGCCTTCCGACTGCGTAACCAAACGGTAGCATGGTTTTGATTTTTTTGGCATTTTTTACGTCCCACAATTGGGTAAGAACGCACCTACTTTCAATCCGTTGATTCTTACGACCTTTCTGCTGAGGCCAGCTTCTCACGGAACCCCTTGAGGGTCCGCTGTTTCCATAGGATGTCGACGCGCTGAGGCAGTTGGTTTGCGTTTTTGGTGAAATATTGCTCGTAGAAGGTGCATAATAGCCGGGTTGGCCGGGATTAGTAGTCGTGTCACGCGCGCCCATCGAAACGGCAGTGGCAGCTGCTCTTGTGCTCGATCAGAGCGGCAGCCGGAGCGTATTGCTTATTAGCACACTAATTTCCTTCTTCTGCCTGTGTGTACGCGCACTGCTACCCACCCAGCCGATGGTCGTGTCGTGTGGGTTCATTTTTACTTTGAAAAACCGATTTTTCATCGTTTAGGTTTACGTTCATTCATAATGAAGGGGTTTGACTCGAAAACGTGATATTACCCGCAAGGCTAAAGAGCCTTTTAATGCTTGCAGGTTGAATGAGTTTTCTCTTCACCGCTCACGATATCGACCGGTATCCTTTCCGTTACTGTGTCTGACTGAGATTTGGAATGATTCTCAAAAAACCAACAGTTGGAGCGGTTTTTATATCCTCTAGCGCCTAACCACAAGGAATAGATATTTTGGAAAAATGCGGCGCTTGTCGGTGTGGATCCACCAAATCAGCAGGTATGACCAGGTAATGCCTGGGATTGGCTTCCGGGGTGTAATTTTGGACTGATGATATGTCGACGGGCGATTCCGGGCTCTCGTTCCCCAGTGCTGGTGCTCCTTTTAATTATGCATCACAGCGAGCAGCTAGGCGTCCTCTCTTCCAATATCATCGTTGTATGCTTCACGATGCTTCTGAGAATGGCATTCTCTAGGAATTCCTCTGCAGATTCGCTTCACCGATTTCTCAAAGAGGTTTCGAATGCGTTCCTTCTCTAACAACGAACAACTCCCATGCTCTTCTTTTTCGTCCGGGGTTTTTCGGCGGTTGCGCAACGTTTTCTTCGCAATAGCGTATCCTTGCTTTTCTGGCAGGTATTGTGGAAGCATGAAACGGTTTTGGGTGAGAATATTTGCGTCTCTTTGTGAAGCCGACTATTTGCGTCTTGTGACGAAGTTGCACTAATAGGACATCGCCCATTAGATGCTTTCGTTATTAATGTTTGAGTGATTATGGCTTCCCGGATGTTGGTTTTGCTTCCCCTGATTATTTTTGCGGTATCAATAACACAGTCCAGAACAGCTAAATAGGCTGTTCTACTTTGGCGTCCGGACAGGGTCTAGCGTTGTGATGGAAGTTTTTTTCTAACGCGATCCCTTCACATACATAACCTACTACTACCTTCTTGCTGTCTGTGGTGCCACCTTTACAGGGTACCCCCCAGGAGGCCCGTCGCGCGGCAAGAAGGCAGAGTCGGCGGACGAGTTGCAGCGCGTGGTGTGCGATGTAGGACGTGCAATGGGACACTCTATTTAACTTGACGCGAAATCCCTATAGTACGCGCGCGACTCGTCCGCTGACTTTGCCCGCGCGACGGGCCTCCTGGGGGTTCCTCGAATGGCATTTCACTTTGAATACAAAAGATTAGTTACATAGAATTTGTGCTCACTCAGTTAATAATCAGTTCTGCGATGTATTAGCCCGTAACCACAGTGTGCCAAGGATATTCGACCTACTCATGCGTTATACTAGGTTCCTTTGAGGGTGTATCTCGGAAGGCAGAGTAAAGATTTTAGTTATACTGTGGTCCTCAATATATAATAACTCTAGTCGAAAACATCTGAGTCGCTGAGAATCTTTCATCCGGCCATTTTGTGATGCCGGAATAATGGACGTTAGGATCAGCTCACTCTATTCGTTGTAACCCTATTAATCTTACGTACTATGAGGAATCTTCCACGTTCCTTGTGGCTGATGAGAATTTTTCCAAGCGGTATTATTTAAATTGGTTCTCAGCCTTCTCATGCGTAACCAAACCGTGGCATGGTTTTGATTTTTTGGTATTTTTACATTCTGCAGTTCGGTAAGGGCGCTTCTACTTCCCATCCCGTTGATTCTGTTGATTTTTTTTCGAGAGCTTCACAAGGAACCCTTGAGGTTCCGCTGTTCCATAGGATTCGACGCTCTGAGGCAGTTGGTTTGCGTTTTTGGTGAAATATTGCTCGTAGAAGGTGCATGATAGCCGGGTTGGCCAGGATTAGTAGTCGTGTCACGCGCGCCCATCGAAACGGCAGTGCAGCTGGTCTTGTGCTTGATCAGAGCGGCAGCCGGAGCGTATTGCTTATTAGCACACTAATTTCCTTCTTCTGCCTGTGTGTACGCGCACTGCTACCCGCCCAGCCGATGGTCGTGTCGTGTGGGTTTTTTTTACTTTGAAAAACCGATTTTTCATCGTTTAGGTTGTACGTCATACATAATAAAAGCCTTTGTCTCGAAAGTATGATAATTCAGTGCTAAGGAGCCTTTTAATACTTGCGATTGAACTAGTTTTCTATCGTTATCACCGAATCCTTTTCGTTAACCGTGTTTGACTGAGTTTTTGGAAATAATTCTCGTTTTTAGGAATAGTGAAACTAACAGTTGGAAGGGTTTTTATATCCTCTAGCGCCTAACCGCAGGAAATAGATATTTTGGGAAGATGCAGCGCTTGTAGGAGCGCAACCACTAAATCATCAGGTATGACCGGGTAGTGCCTGGGATTGGCTTCCGGGGTGTAATTTTGGACTGATGATATGTCGACGGGCGATTCCGGGCTCTCGTTCCCCAGTGCTGGTGCTGCTTTTAATTATGCATCACAGCGAGCAGCTAGGCGTCCTCTCTTCCAATATCATAGTTGTATGCTTTCACGATGCTTCTGAGAATGGCATTCTCTAGGAATTCCCTCTGCAGATTCGCTTCACCGATTTCTCAAAGAGGTTCGAATGCGTTCCTTCTCTAACAACGAACAACTCCCATGCTCTTCTTTTTCGTCCGGGGTTTTTCGGCGGTTGCGCAACGTTTTCTTCGCAATAGCGTATCCTTGCTTTTCTGGCAGGTATTGTGGAAGCATGAAACGGTTTCGGGTGAAAATATTTGCGTCTCTTTGTGAAGCCGACTATTTGCGTCTTATGACGAAGTTGCACTAATAGGACATCGCCCATTAGATGCTTTCGTTATTAATGTTTGAGTGATTATGGCTTCCCGGATGTTGGTTTTGCTTCTCCTGATTATTTTTGCTGGATCAATAACAC
>MU870338.1:0-19195 GCA_036418205.1 Ostertagia ostertagi | reverse complement strand
TACATTCACCTGTGTAGTCAAATTCTTAAAGGAATCTTGCGCGGAAAATTCTTGCACTCTTTCCTAACATGAATATGTCAGTTGTGATCACTGGAAATAGCACACAAAGTTTCACGCATGAAGATTCGGTTTCTGAAGAGAAACAAACGTACAAAAACTACACGTTATGGACCATCGAAGGACCAGGAGGCAGAGCCAGGCGAGGCATGGAAAGAAGACGGCGTTTGGCCGGCTACGTACCAGGCGACGCAATGAGAGAATCGGGTTAAAGCGCGCGATTTCGGAGAGTGGAGACAAATCGATCGATGGAATAGGATGGAGTAGAAGTGTAAGATGTGAATGCAACGAAGCAGAAGGCCAGAAAGAGCTTCTAGTGAATGCACTCCAAGAACCAAGTTTGAGCATCCCCGTCGCCAGCATTCGTGAAAGACGTCCGTGGGCAATTCGAACGCGTAGCAGCCTTTTCGAGTTTTCGAATTTCTAATCAAAACGAAAGCAATACTTCAGTTCTTTTCACTATTATCGTGGATAATGAGTCTCAAGCCAGTGATTTATGGCTGAAATAGAATCATGATTTTTCCGCGCAAGATTCCTTTAATTGATTGCTGTCACTCAATTGCGACATTTGTAATTTTTTTTTGGGCAAGTTTAAAAAAGGGCTGTGTCTGAACATCCTGAATGGATAGAGAGTCCGAATTCGGAGATATGGGCTTCTCGTTTTCGTGAAAGCTCTTTCCACTTTAGGATTTTGTGAGTGCAAGAATTACATGTCTGAGATGGTGGGAGTAAACCACCCAGTATTATACTGGGTTTTCTCTCAGCCTCACACTTACGGACTGATAGTGAAATAAGTTCATGCTAGAGTTCCCCGGTTGCAAAAGCTCTGCTCCTACTAACGCGCTCTTGACTTCATTTCCATTGTCGGCTGGAACCCATCCTCGCTGCCAACATGGCCTTGGATGCTTTTTGATTTTTTTTCACGTCGATATCCTTGACAGAAGTTCATGACGGCATGTGGAACTTTGTATCCCATGTGTTTTCGTATTACGACTTCCGTTGCGGGTTCCTAAAAATGCTGGTAGTTTTTCGTCCATCTGCCCGCATCACGTCCGTCACGCTCAGTTTTCGCAGGATTTAGCGAATGAAGTCCAATCCATCAGTTCCTTCCTCGCCGACCCACTTAACGTTGTGGTCTAATACCTTGATGAACTCAGCAGAGTCATGAGAACCCTTTTTGGGGCAGTTTTTGCAAACTTTGATGAGCTCATCCATTATTTTCTCCTGAAAGGAGGTGGATCCGAAGTGAAGGCGTTCGAAAATGATGGTGACAGCAAGTCTTTCTTAGAGAATATTGCATAGGTCCAGTTATTCCATGCAGTGCCGCATGAAAAGGCCAAAGCCAACCGCCAGGACATCTAAGCGTTGGAGTGGACTTGTTTGGACGCACCTTGGAAATCGCTCAGTCTAAAGATCGCTGCTCTTTTTGGTAATTTTAGGAATACTGTGAGTGCGCGATTATATCCAGGTGGCTAATACATACTGAAACTGAGCGAGTGTATTAGGTGAGAGTATATTAACACCTTTGCAGGATTTGTTCTTTGAAAATTTTGTTCTTGGAACAATTTCCCTATAGTACATTTGTGCAGCGTTGAGGCTCAGTCAATGCAGAAGAGCAGAAAGTGCATTACTATGGCAATGAAGTTGCCTAGTGCAGTACGTTGTTAACGCTGTTGAAAGAGGAAAAACCCGTCCTAGCGATCTGTCAGTGAAGGGATTCACCTACTCAGCTCCTTTGAAACAACGTTCTTGTTACTTGTACCTTCGGTGTGTAAAAATAAAAGGCGCTGAGATCTTCGGACTACTGGCTTAACTGTCGTAATAAATCTATTCAAGGGCGACCAAGCTTCTCAATCTCTTCACTTGAGATGCTTTTTATGTTTCAACTTTTGTGCTTGTTATTGCTTAGCTTGATCAGAAATACTTGCCGCTGAGTACCTACTTATTTTCATTGAAGCAGCGGTCATTTAGAGGCACAAAAATAATGGCTGTGAAGCATATAAATATTGATAGCGGGGGGGGAGGGGGTTGAACTTCCATCTTTTCTACTTGGCTATGCATTTCCTGCGGAAAAGGTATTGTGAATCACCAACTGAGGGAGTGCTCATCCTCACGGCTTGATATAACCATTTAATTGTTCTAGAATAGGAATAAGCACGTCACCCAAATAAATGAGTTTCTTTATGCTCCTATTCACTGAGCTGAATAAATTGCGCTTCGGAAAATGTGCAAGAAAAATTGATTGCGGGCGAAAATAGATTGCGTATTTCTAAATCTCAGTCAGTGGCGACTGGGCTATCAAGCAGCAACCGCCAATTTTTTTTTTGGTTGTGAATTTTTGTGTTTTTATTCTTTTTTTTTTTGTTCATCCATAGCTTGGCCATAGTGGTGTGAAAAAATCGCGGGGTAATAGTGTATCTGTTGGGATTTTGTTTGAATTTCACATCTGAAATAAGTTGTTATAGATTAAGCAACAATTCCTTAGGCTTCAAAGTGGGCGTAGATTTTTGAAATACGAGGGTACCTTTAACACGTTGACGACATTGTGCAGCGCATGCGCATCACACCTTGAGCACCGTGTGGGACCGTGTGCAGCGCATGCGCTGCACACACAAAATATTTATTTTTTCGCGCGCATGCGCTACTTCTTTTCTAATTTTTTTGCATCTATTCCATAGACTACACCATAATATGACTAGACACGGCGAGGTTCATTGAATGGTTGAATATGCTCCTTTTTAGCGAAGGTTTTCTAAGCCCTACGAATTTCCCAATTGTGTTCATTCCTAGTTTCCTTTATATTCTGATAATCTTGGTCATAAAAAAGAGCAGTAGAAGTAAGTACAGACCCACACATATAGCAAGACATATGTTTTTAGTGGAGCAACCGCGTCAAAAATAATTTTGAGGTTCACTGCAGCAAAAGCAACTGAAACTTGCCTTTCATCGCCAGAAAACGTCAATTCGATCGATTTTTTACAGTTGTCCCTTCTGATAAGTTTGACACATCGAATATCATTCTAAACATTTTGTTGCATCCGAGTTTTGGGTATTTAAAGCTCAAAATTCACGGATTTGATGTGAGGCGGCGGCGCCTGCAAAATCGCCGTGGTCCCACGCGGCGCAAAAACCCAAAACGCGCGTTGTCGTCAACGTGTTAACGACCAAGGCATTGACCTGAATCATGTATGAAATGGTTTACCGGTTGTTTAACACCCGTTGTTTACCATCGCTAGTCTTTTTTTTTCTATAAACAACTTAGCAGGCCTGGTGCGTGTAAGCATTGGAACGTTTTCATTAGTATGATCAATTACTGAAAAATTAATTTTGGGAAAACTGTACTATTTTCTGTATCCAATACCTACGTGGTCGCATATTGTGAAGGAAAATACGTAGGCGGTACAATTTAAAATCAAAAAAGAAGTTTTCTCTGGGTCAAAGTGCGGGACGTATTTGTCTCGCGTTGTCGTCGATGTTTTAAAGATGGAAGTATAATAGTTCTTTGTGTTCCACTGCTGCTGCCAGATTCAAAATACGTTGGCGGAAAAGTATGAAATTTATTTATGAAATTTGATGGCATTTACAGCCATGGATTGGCTCAAAATTTGTAACGTGCTGAATGTGTAACGATTGTTGAATAGAAAGGGTCGCTTTGAGTTTTGAGCTCACTCATTTTAAAAAAAATTCTTTTGATCTGACCACTCAAAATTTGTGAATTTCAGTGTACGCTACTGGCACTGCTCCACATCCTCACACTCCGCAAACTCCACAACCGCCGTATACTCCTAACGGTCAGTTTACTGGTTTGTGAACGTTTTTGGAATAATTTGACATCGATTCGTCGTTTGTTTTATTGTTAACTGATGTTTTTCAATGGCAGAAGAAAGCTTGGAAAGAGAGAAAAAGTTTGATAAAAAAAAAATAAGTCGCTCCCATCACTTGAACATTTCATAGATAACATTGCTTTGATAGCATAAACAGCGGTTGCCATCAGACCTGGACGGAAGCGCTGCTCGCATTATTGTCTGAACCTCTGTGGCTATTGCATGCACCGAGCGATTTCAAATGGCTTATGATCCTCCAGTGAAACGTTGAATTTTCCCTTATATTGAGTAGGAAAGTAGTCTAGCGGCAACTGGTACAGATTATCACGTGCACGGCCCGGTGTTCGAATCCTGAACTGTACACCGTCAGACCAACCGAGCAGGCTTCCCCTTCGAGATTCATGAAATTGGGGTCCTGTTTTGGAAGGATCAAAACACTGACTTATACATCAGCGTGACGCCATGGCAAGTGCACTTCATTTGGTAAAGGGGCAGGTTAAATCAGCACTCAAGATCGCTACGGTGATCTAAATAAAGCAGGATGTCATGCCGGCTTCTGAAAAAGTCCAGGGTTCTGCCGAATGCTCACTTTACTGATGGTGAGTAAGCATTTGATAGTCCCCCGATAGCCTGTTTTAGATGATATTGAATGGCGTGCCTAAGTGGAATTAAGCCTTCGCGTGTTATTGTCACTTGCAGCTCTTCTCACGGCACTTGCGGAGTTAATATTCGTCCTGCTAGATTTGTAATATGGCTTTGAAGTAGGATCGCTTGCAACAATTCATAGCTGCCTTTTTTTAGTGAACATTTACCTTGTCTGCAAAGGGATTTTCATAGAATGATTTTTTGAAATTTTTTCACACTAGGGCAGGTGGTTGCTTCCTTTTTAAAAAATTAAATCACTAATTGATTGGTTTCTTCTGTATATGCTTTAGATGATATTTAACTGTTTCTGTTTCTTTGTATCATTCAGACACTGAGACCTTCAACTTTCCATTTCCCGTAATTTATTTTTTTTTAATTTCGAAAGGCACTGCTCAATACTACCCGACGAAATTGACGCCCTTCGCGTTTTCTTCCCATATTGCCCTCTTTGAGGAGAAAAGCTATGCATTTAAAGTGGCTCTGAATCTTAAATACATTCGGGCCTCTTTCTTCACCAGCGTTTATCGTACTGTGTTAACTCGCTCCAAAGTTCTAGGTTGTTTTTTAGTAATGAAAGGGTCTTAGAACCTATGCGTCTGGATTTCTGCTTTTATGAAAGCTAGAAGCTAAGATTTTTGATTTTTTTCCCTAGATTTTCCTGGGATTTCATTTAGCTGATATTATTTCGTCGCCCATTCTTTTATAGCGGTCTTTGACAACGGGTCATCTTTAGTTTCCACGGAATTATCTGCTTTTTATTTGTAATAATTACCCTTTGATTTCGAAAATCAGATGCGCGTCGAGTACCAGACCACACACCACAAGTGACGACGGTCTCCGAGTAAACTTGTTTAGTGACATCTTGATGATGTAGGCTGATAGGGATTTGAAAAAAAATGGGCGCAAAAAAAAAAAGTTTTTAAATAAAAAGTTTATAGCAACCGTAGAATCACAACCTCACCGCAACGCAGATTATAAATTTAATTGTCAAACATTTACATTTCGTGGAGATGCGTCGTCACTTGTGGTGTGTGGTCTGCAACTTCGACC
This sequence comes from Ostertagia ostertagi, assembly GCA_036418205.1. Classification (NCBI taxonomy): domain Eukaryota; kingdom Metazoa; phylum Nematoda; class Chromadorea; order Rhabditida; family Trichostrongylidae; genus Ostertagia; species Ostertagia ostertagi. Next base: position 13,619 of record MU870338.1, on the reverse strand, counting down.
GCATCTGGTTTCTGAAGGGCAGAGGGTAATAATCCCCGTCCTCTCTTCGGTCCACAATCGTTACGTAGTTTTACCAACGATTGCTGAGCGGTAACGCAATCTTGTCCGTTGTGGGGCCGAAGAGTTCGCATAAAAACGGAAAAGAAACGCAATAGGGTTATAATTGTGAAGCGCTGTGGCTTAGGCAGGCATGTAATGCCCGCAAGCCCCCCGCCCGAACCAAGGTGGCACCCCGGCAGTTAGCGCCAACGTTGTGTGCTGCGTGACTCTTCGTTTCAATCTCCTTCTCGTTCCATGGTTGTCGGCTTTCTCATATGGCGCAAAAATCCCTGTTTGAATTGACACCATCTAGTCGCCAAAATCAACTATCCTATAGTGCTTATGGGCAGAGCTTTTTCGACAGCTTCATTTGGGCATTTTTTTAGCTGTCTGGTCAAATCACCCACCCAATAAAACATACGCGCTGCGTTCGCTTGAATTTGGTGCCGCCCAATATTATCTAAGATTCGCAGAATCTGGCCATATTGCGGTGGAAATGCCTCTGCGGTTTCCTCGCCAGTCATGGCAGTACCGTTTGAAACGTTTGGACTAAAATATGCGTTTTATAGAAGCACGTTCAAGTGAGGCGTAGCTTCCTCAATTCTAGGTTTTCACATGGTTTTTAGGTTACTGAGCATGAAAGAAGATTCGGCGGCATGAGAGAATCGAGTGATGCATTAATCATTTGAGGACGCGGAGGGTCACGTATGAAAGAGAATAGCTAAACAAAAAGCGCTATGCAAATGTCATCTTCCTCATTCTAGACAAACTCGGAAGCATTCAACAGAGTGTTGGCGGCGTTGTGGCGTTCCATGCTCAGTGGTTCCAATCCCACATACCTCTTCTCTTCAAAATGCAGAGTGATCGCCTTTGATCAGTACAGTCCTGGCATGCGCCATGTACTAGGTTTCCATTCTTGGACGTAAGTAATCTTGAATGGCTGTCCTTGCCGCTGTAATGAAATTCAAGCGGGAGTTCAAGTCCTATCATGCAAGATCAATTTTAATTCTATTCTGTCTGGCGTCAATAAGCCAACCTCAAGAGAATGAAAAGCTCGCTCTCTTCGGGTGAGATTCTTTCCCAAGAACATTCTCTGGAGTGTTACAATTGCGATCATCCGCTTTAATGTGTGCTTTTTGGAATTGAAATTCTTTGTTTTCCTTCTCAAAATTCCAAAAATGATTTGTTAAATGCATATAATGTTATAATTTTATTACAGGATCGCGATTTTCTCAGCCGACGGCATCACCCCACTACGCGGCTGACATGAGGTCACCACCGTTGATGTCGCCAACACAAGCACCAATGGCGCCCCAGGCAGCCATGCCACGTCCAGTGAGCAATGGTACGTGTGCTGAATGAATCTTCGAGAGCTTTTTTGCAAATAAAGAGTAGATACTGAAAAAAGCCGAGCTGTGATCATCTCAGCATTGGAAAGCTAACATCCTCTGCGAAAATCCCATCTTCTTCATTTCGTTTTCTCACGACGGTAATTAGCCGTCCACTTTTCTGCCTGACTTATGACTCAGTGTTCACAAAATTATGAACAAAATGGCGGAGTTGATGTGGCGGCAAGTAGTGTCACTTACTGCTGGTGAAATAACGGATCGAACAGGCCAACCAAGTCTACCCTTTTCCAGAATCTTCTGTTGGTGGGCGCAAAGGTTGATAATTTCAACTTGTGGCATGAGCGTGGCCACTTGCAGCTTATCGTGTATACTAAAGCCGCATGCAAAGCCGCTCCAACAGTTTTTGTACTAGTAGGCTGCGTGGCGCATCCCAAAAAGGCATAGATCAACGCCGATTGTTTTTATTATTTAACGCAACAATGTTTTGGTTCGTCAATTGTTTTTCCTTTTGCGAATCTCATTTTACACCAGCTCAAGCATTGGTTGGCAGGAGGGGAGGGGAAGGGGGGGTAGTATTATGGGTGGAAGTATTATGAGACTCATTTTTTTCATGTTCATTTTCAGCGCGGTAAGTAGTCATACCTCAGAGAATTACGTGGCTTCAAATCTAGCCACCATGTGCACCAAGATGGCTCGAAGTTTTCCATTCTCTCTCATTTTTTTCTGAGTTAAGATTCGCTTTTTTGCAGGCCGAAATGTCAACAACAACGCAATCCGTATGGTTCCACACGCAACAACTCGGATGAATTCCTAGGCCAGTCTTCACGGTATGAACCGATAAATTCTTAAATGAATGGTAAGCTTTTTTTCCCGTTTACGATTTCGTTCTATTCGATTTTTAGTTGTTCTATCAAACTGAGGGCCTTCTTGGAAACAGAATCCGCTATTTCTTCATAAGGAAAGCTAGCTCACTTGTGAATTTAGGAAATGGTTTCTCAAGAAGAAGCTATGGTATTTCAGTTCATCCGGATATTTGCTTGGCGGGTTGTGTATTGCATATGTTCGATATGGATCGCATGTTCACGGATAAACTGGACCTACCAAATATTGTGTTGGCAATCCGAATGCACGGCGGGGATATAGAATTTGGAGCAAAGGCCTATGCGGAGCGAGCCGGGGCGATTACGCACGTCATTGTCGAGTCTATAAGGACCCAACACGCCCATCTGGTGCGCAGCTTACTGTCTTCTTTAGTTTTCTGTTTTAGTTTGCTATTCAACTCTTAATTTTTATTGCCATTTCACTAGCTACCCCGACACCCTTTGTGTGTCTACCCTCTTTTTTATTTTAATTACTAAAAATTTCATTATTGGGAATGAGTATACTATTTTCTGAATCCAGTACCACACACGGTCCATTTAGGAAATGAAAATATGTAAAGGTACAATTTGATCAAAAAGGGTTTCCTCTATGGAAGTGCGAGACGTATGTGTCCCGCGTTGTCGTCGATGTGTTAATGATAATAGTAGTTATCTTTCTGTGTTCCACTGCTGCTGCCAGATTCAAAATACGTTGAAGGAAGAGTATGAAATTTATTTATGAAATTTGGTGGCATGGCCAGCCGTAATTGGATCAATTTGGTAACGATGCTGAATATGTAAAGTTGTTAATTAGAAAGGGTCGTTTTAGGGTTTTGAGTTGATTCTTTTGATCTGATCTGACCACTCAAAATTTGTGAATTTCAGTGTACGCTACTGGCACTGCTCCACATCCTCACACTCCGCAAACTCCGCAACCGCCGTATACTCCTAACGGTCAGTTTACTGGTTTGTGAACTTTTTGGAATATTTTGACATCGATCGTTGTTGTTTTTATTGCTAATGTTGTTTTTCAATGGCAGAAGAAAGCTTGGAAAGAGAAGAAAAGTTTGATAAAAAAAATAACTCGCTCCCAGCACTTGGACATTTCATGGATATCGCCTTGAACAAAACCAGCGATTCCATCTGACCTGGGTCAACTTTTTAATGCCAGACTCGTGAGGAATGACAGAAGCACTGTCCGCAATATTATTCGGACCTTCGTGGCGAGCATATGTACCAAATGCTCTTTCAAATGGCCTATTATTCTCAGCGAAACTTGAATGTGTGCAGATTCCAATTCTTTCCTTGTGGTTGACTACGAAAGTGGTGTAGCGAGAAGTGGCGCCGCTTACCACGCGCGCGGTAGAGAGCTCGAAGAACTGTACGCTGTCCATCAACCGAGCTCTTCATCCCTTCGGGATTGCTATCAGACTTGTTTGGAAGGATCAAAACACTGACTTATCAATTGACCCTGCAAGTCACTCATTGTACAGGTAAATTCACATTCAAATCCTGCGGTGATTCCGAATAGAAGCAAGATGCATGGCTCATCTGAAAAAGTCACAGGGGTATGCCGAATGCTCAAACTTTTACTGGGTAGCATTTGATAGCCTTGCTTTAGATCATATTGAATGGCGTGCCTAAGTGGAATTAAGCCTTCGCGTGTTATTGTCACTTGCAGCGCCTCATTCTCCGGCACTTGACGGAGTATACGTATCGTCCTGCTAGATTTGTAATATGGCTTTGAAGTAGGATCGCTTGCAACAATTCATAGCTGCCTTTTTTTAGTGAACATTTACCTTGTCTGCAAAGGGATTTTTATATAAAGATTTTTTGAAAATTTTTCACACTAGGGCAGGTGGTTGCTTCCTTTTTAAAAAATTAAATCACTAATTCGATTGGTTTCTTCTGTATATGCTTTAGATGATATTTAACTGTTTCCGTTTCTTTGTATCATTCAGACACTGAGACCTCCAACTTTCCATTTCCCGTAATTATTTTTTTTTAATTCCGAAAGGCACTGCTCAATACTACCCGACGAAATTGACGCCCTTCGCGTTTTCTTCCCATATCGCCCTCTTTGAGAGGAAAAGCTATGCATTTAAAGTGGCTCTGAATCTTAAATACATTCGGGCCTCTTTCTTCACCAGCGTTTATCGACTGTGTTAACTCTTCCAAGTTTTAGTTGTTTTTAATATGAAGCTTAGAGACCTTGTCTGGATTCCTCTTTTTGAAACTAGAACTAGTTTTTTGATTTTTTTTCCTAAATTTTGCTGGGATTGCATTTAGCTGATATTATTTCGTCGCCCATTCTTTGAGAGCGACCTTTGACAACGGGTCACCTTTAGTTTCCACGAAATTATCTGCTTTTCATCTGTAATAGGTTACCCTTGATTCCGAAAACCAGATGCGCTTCGAGTACAGACCACACACCACAAGTGACGACAGTCTTCAAGTAAATTTGTAACAAGTAATTCATGATGACGGCTGATAGTTGATGAATGAGAGTTAGTTCGCAACAACTGTAGAACACAACCGCAACCGATTAGTAATTTCATTGTCACAAAACATTTACATTCGCGAAGACCGTCGTTCACTTGTGGGTGTAGTCTGCACTCGACACGCATCTGGTTTTCGACAGTAGAGGGTAAATATCTTCCCCTGCTCTACGGCCATCGTTATAGTAAATTATACGATTGCCTGAGCGGTACAATCTTATCCGTTTGTGGGGTCGAATAGTTGCATGAAAACGGAAAAAATGATATGTTATAGTTATGAAGGCGCTATGCATACAGGAGCCTGTGTCGCCCTCAACCCCTGCCAACAAGTGCATCCCGCAGTTTACACCCGTTTGTCTGAGTCTCCTCATTCCTCTTCTTTCTCGCTACCCTGTTGTAGGCTTCTCTATACGGCACGCAATCCTGTGTGCCATACACATTCGCAATATCAACTATCAAGTAAGTCTTATGCAGAGCATTTTCAATACTTCCTTTTGCATTTTTTTATTGTCTGATCAAATCACCCCAACAACCATATCCTGCGCCTTAATTTGGCTCTTCAATATTTATCTAGGATTCCAACAATCTAGCATGTTGCAAAGTCCTCCCTGGTTCCCTCGACCAGTCATGGAGTACCGTTTGAAACGTTTGGACTAAAATATGCGTTTTATAGAAGCACGTTCAAGTGAGGCGTAGCTTCTTCAATTCTAGGTTTTCACATGGTTTTTAGGTTACTGAGCATGCAAAGGAAAGAAGATTCGGCGGCATGAGAGAATCGAGTGATGCATTAATCATTTGAGGACGCGGAGTGTCACGTATGAAAGAGAATAGCTAAACAAAAAGCGCTATGCAAATGTCATCTTCCTTTCTCTAGACAAACTCGGAAGCATTCAACAGAGTGTTGGCGGCGTTGTGGCGTTCCATGCTCAGTGGGTTCCATCCCTACATACCTCTTCTCTTAAAATGCAGAGTGATCGCCTTTGATCAGTTCAGTCCTGGCATGCGCCATGTACTAGGCTGCCATTCTTGGACGTAGTAATATTTGAATGCTATCTTGCCGCTGTAATGAATTCAGCGGGAGTCAGCCTATATGCAGATCAATTTTAATTCGATTCTGTCTGGCGCCAATAAGCCAACCTCAAGAGAATGAGAAGCTCGCTCTCTTCGGGTGAGATTCTTTCCCAAGAACATCCTCTGGAGTGTTACAATTGCGATCATCCGCTTTAATGTGTGCTTTTTGGAATTGAAATTCTTTGTTTTCCTTCTCAAAATTCCAAAAATGATTTGTTAATCGTATAATATTATAATTTCATTACAGGATCGCGATTTTCTCAGCCGACGGCATCACCCCACTACGCGGCTGACATGAGGTCACCACCGTTGATGTCGCCAACACAAGCACCAATGGCTCCCCAAGCAGCCATGCCACGTCCAGTGAGCAATGGTACGTGTGCTGAATGAATCTTCGAGAGCTTTTTTGCAAATAAAGAGTAGATACTGAAAAAAGCCGAGCTGTGATCATCTCAGCATTGGAAAGCTAATCCTCTGCGAAAATCCCATCTTCTTCATTTCGTTTTCTCACGACGGTAATTAGCCGTCCCTTTTCTGCCTGACTTATGACTCACTTGTCAGTGTTCACAAAATTATGAACAAAATGCGGAGTTGATGTGGCGGCAAGTAGTGTCATCTCTACTGAACTGGATGAATAAAGATCGCACAGGCCAACCAAAGCTACCCTTTTCCAGAATCTTCTGTTGATGCCAGGTTCAAGTAGATAGGTGAAACATTTCAACGTGTTAACATGAGGCTGCACCGCATTTATTCGTGTATCCTAACGTCATCCAACGCCTGCCACAGTTTGTACATAGAGGCTGTCGTGGCGCAACCAAAAAGAATGGATCAAAACGCAGATGTTTTATTATTTTTAACCGCAACAATGTATTTGTTCGTCAATCTTTTCTTTTGCGAATGCTGCTCATCTTCAGCCAGCTCAAGCATTGGATGCAGAGGGAGGCGGGGAGGGGGAGGGAGTATTATGAGACTCATTTATTTCATGTCATTTTCAGCGCGGTAAGTAGTCATACCTCAGAGAATTACGTGGCTTCAAATCTAGCCACCATGTGCACCAAGATGGCTCGAAGTTTTCCATTCTCTCTCATTTTTTTCTGAGTTAAGTTTCCTTTTTTTCAGGCGAAATGGTCACACAACCAATCCGTATGGTTCCAACCCCGCAGCAACCGGTGATTCCTAGCCAGTTTTTCACGTATGAACCGAATCTTCTTATGAATGGTAGGCTTCTTCTCGTATCGACTCGTTCTATTCGATTTTTAGTTGTTCTAACTCAGCTAGCCATTGATTGATCAGCAAATGCTCTCTTCTCATAAAAAAGCTTATGCCTCGCTGGGCATTTGGAAAGTTTTTCCTCACCAGAAGATGCTAGGTATTTCAGTTCATTATTCCGGATATTTGTTTGGCGGGATTTATGTGTATTGCATATGTTCGACATGGATCGCATGTTTACGGATAAATTGGACCTACCAAATATTGTGTTGGCAATCCGAATGCACGGCGCGGGAATATAGAATTCGGAGCAAAGGCCTATGCGGAACGAGCCGGGGCGATTACGCACGTCATTGTCGAGTCTATAAGAACCCAGCACGCCCATCTGTGCGCAGTTTATTGTCTTTTTCTTTTTCTGTTTTAATTTAATTTCTACTGTGATTTTCATTGCCATTTCACTAGCTACCTTCCCAATAGGCCAAATTGCTTTTAGGCCCTGAAATCGCAAACGCTGTGAAAACTGCAGGGTTGAGGGATGTTCTAATGAAAGAAACAAATGATGCCCTGGCGATCACATTTACCGTCGTTTCACTGACTTGCTGCAGGACCGTTATAGGGCAGGTGTTGTTAAAAATGGCTTCAAAAACTACAATTCGAGCATTTCCATTCGCCCCTCAGACTACCCCGCTGCATTCTAAGTCTCTTTGAGTGAAACTTGGAGTTTGAAGATTCTGAGAACAGCGCTTTCTCCACGTTGATTCTTCTCGTGGCATTCGACGAAAGAAGGGCCCGCGATGAATTCATGTGGAGGCCATGGGACGAGGTCACCCGTACCTTAGCCGTCACAATAATATTCTTATTGCTAAGTCGTTAGTTGTTTAACGATTTCATCTCATTTATCTAATCTTTTTTCTATATTGTGGTATTCAATATTTACTGCTTATGGTCGGTTTTCCTATAGATTGAAAGGTTTTTTTAGCGTCATTCTTGCGCCTCCTGTTGGCTTCACTTGACCAATTCTTACGTTCAGCCATCAATTTATTTAGTAATGTTATTGTAGTGGTGATGATGAATAATATCGGTTCAATTTTCGAATTCTAACTTCCATGTTTACAGCGGTGGCGTTGAAAAAGTCGAGAAGGCACGTGAATGGGATATCCAAGTGGTTAATTATCAGTGGCTGGCTGACAACTATGCTGGTCAAAGGGTGGAAGCTGATAATCACAACCGTATCAGGTTTGTTCCCATGGAGAGCTTTGCGGTGATATTATTTCTTGAAGATAAAACCTAATTTCTGTTACCGCCTGTCAGTCATGTGATGGGGTCTCGCCGGGTCCGTATGCATTGGAAATGATTAACGATCAGTTCAAGCAGCTTCTTCGTGAGTTTTTCTGAGAGCATACATATTTATCTTCAACAACGCGGTTTAAAAATATTAGTATGGTCTTTTCCGCTACTCAAGCCTGACTTAGTGTATAACAGCATATACTTTGCCTTATTTGTTATTTTTTGACTTCTCTATTTTTATTCATTTAAGAATTTGTTAGCATTCTGTTTCGCTATCTCATTATTGCTTATTTAGTTGTTACTCATATGCATCCTTTCGTGTAAACGTTGCGTCGTTTGTAATAAATATTTAGGAATCTCCAATTTTGTAATAAATATTTAGGAATCTCCAATTGTAAATAATTGTAAATAAAATAAATAAATTACTAAATCTCGAATTGTTTTTTTTACATTTGAGGTGCGCATACAGTTTATAATCACTAACATTGTTTTTCTTAGTTGCTTGGAAAATGCCGCTGATTGTATCCCCCGAGCAATGGCGACGTTCGTTTGATACTAAGCAAGCGGTCGAGAACGATGAAGGCGTCTTCCCGAATAAGAAGTTGCGGTCAGTGGAAATCTTTTTTTCCATGTTTTTCTCGTTTTCCTGAAATTATAATATTTGAACTGTCAACCGTAATTTACCTTTGGGCGTCGACATCGCTCGCTTTTCATTTTTTCGTGTCGGCAGTGTTGCGAATCATCACATTTCGGTAAAGCGCTACCAAAGTGACACATTCATGGTCGTGGCAAGAGAACGAGTTGCGTCAATTTGCGAAATCTTAATGTCTGTGGCCAAAGAAGTAACTTCAGAATCCAATCAGCGCTCCAAGTGAAGCGGAAATCGCGGCCTAAAGCAAGGAACACAAGAAGTCCGGCACCACGCATCCCGCATACGTGGTTGCGTTCAGTGGAATCGATGATGAAAATAAGCATGTCTTAACTCAGGTAAATCATTGTTCATGTTTTATTGCCTAACAGCTTTCCAAAACCATGTTTATTTATTCTATTTTATTTATTTACTTTTTGCTATTTTGTGATTTCAAATAATTGAAGCATTCAGTATGCGGTAACTATCGGTACATTGTTCAGAAACTCCGATATTTGGGCGGGCGAGCGTGTGAGGAGGTGTCTGAATGTACACACCTGGTGACAACGAATGGTCGTCGCACGGAGCGGCTACTGGAGGCGATTTGTTTGGGCAAAAACATCGTGAATCCTTACTGGATAGTGCACGGATATGAATGTCGACAGTGGATGGGTTGGTATTCTCATTTGCTCCATTTTTACTATTTACGCTGCCCCTATATAAACGGAAAAACATCTGAAGGAAGAATTAGGGATAAGACACAAAAGCGAATTATGCATCTTTTTGAGAATTAATCAAAAAACCGTTTTCTGAAAAGCCCTAAAGTATGAGGTTGTTGAACGGTGACGGTGCAGATGTCTTGTTTTTTTTGGTGGGGGGGGAGTCTGGAAGGAATTCTGAAAGTAGCCCTCGACAAGCTTTCATAGTGAGAGATAATTTCCGAGTTGTTAAACTGAAGTTTTTGGAAAGTGCGACCCAAGCTTATAGCTTATAAGCTTCTCAACTTCTCTGCTATTTATTTACTTATTTATCTTTATTTATTATCTGTTGCCTATTTGGAGTATATGACACCGTTTAGATACGCTAGATTACTTTCTTCATGATGAAGATCAGGAGCGGCATTTGGGCTACAATTGCAAGCGTAGCGTTGTCAGGGCACGGCACAAGAAGGTTTTTGAGGTGTGGTAATTTTGAGAGTATTACTGTGTTTAAGTTTTTAAGTTCAGTGTTCTGAAATGCTATCGTTTGTACTATTCTTTTTTATTTTACCTATTTCTTCATTTGTGGTGGGTTTTCGATGTATTTTGGGTTTTATACGATCAGTTTCTTATCACCGAGAAGCACAAAGATCAGAAGCGACTCTTAACACGAGCGCAATAGCAAATACCTGGGTAGTTTCTATGCAGACCTCGTTTATTTCAGTGGTAGAATATACACTAAGCTGTCTGGAACAAGCTGTTCCAGGTCCTTGGGTCGTCGCTTTTGTCGCAGTTGTTTTCCCGTAGAATCGGCGGCGAGAACGTGAGCAGCCGACTGTCACTGATTTTTTTATTGGCCCTATCGCTTCTTAATAGTTAGGTTTGACAGCATTTTCCTCTTGACGTCTTCTAGGTCACGTTAAGTCCGAAGAACTGTTGTAGTCAGGGAGAATACTCTCCCATAGGGACCTGCAAAGATGCAGGAGGGGAGGGGGGATCGTGGCGTACTACCCGCAACGATTTGTGTCAAATATGACCGAAAAATGAGTCGTGTGGTACTATCACCGCGTATTTTACGTTTTTCCAGTCGCATATCCCTTCATTCCGCTTGCGTAGATAATTTCACCTTTTGTCTTACGCTGACTTGGATTCATTTAGGATGTCCAGTTCTACATAACACCATCAGTGGAACCGAGTCGTGCAGTGCTAACAAAATTGATCAGACTAGCAGGTGGCACAGTACATGAAGATCGTCCAGCTCCGGCTGATATAGGTGAGGATTCACGCTTATTTTGCTTCATCCAACTTCATTGCTTCGTTTGGAAATTGATTTATGCTATTTCTATTCCTTGCTTATTTATTTGTTTGAGTAAGTTGGTCTCTAACTTTCCCCGTCGAATAAGCTGTTTTTAATGGTAACTACTTGTAGAAATTCCTTGTCACTAATGCCATTTTCTTCTTGACGATTTCAGGGGGTGATTCACAAAGTATGGGACATCATTCACATCTGTGTGTTTCAGCAAGAATTGCTCGCTCCTGTTTAGATTCAGTTTAATTATTTTTTCGCGTTCCGCACATTCATGTTCTTTCTGCCCTCAATTGTTCGATCTGTTTTCCATTCTCTGCTTTTCGAGTTTTTGATTATTTAGCACGATGCATTGAGACGGATGCGCCATACATCGTTATCAGCTGTGAATGTGATTTGCGAATGGTTCAGTACTTGCTGGAGTGCAATTTCCGTGAGTATATTTACTTCCAATCGCGACCTTATTTGCCTTTTTTTCGTGAGCATTTTCAAAGTTCATTTTGTTCCCATCTCCCTATTATCATTTTTTATTTAGGTTTTTCTTTATTTATTTATTTTTATTTATTTGTGTTGTTGTGTATTTTTGTATATTTATTTGTATTTTATTTATTTGTGTACTCTTCTATTTGTTTGTTTATTTATTTACTTATTATGTTGCATAAGGCGGCACACACGCACTTTTTCATGAATTTTCGATCTCATATCGACTGAGCTGATGGGATCTAGCCTGGGCGAAACGACACAGGCTTAGAAAACATCTTTGTGATTTGACAAACTACAAATATGTCATCTTACTGTCTCGCTTGATTTCATCCCTATATTTTCTAATCAGTCTGAGTGTGTACGATACTGTTACGGTATTCTGTAATGTTCTGGTTTCAGCTGTCTACAACACTGATATGATACTGATAGCACTGATGCGTCAAGAACTCGAGCCGCATCCGCTTTATCGAGTAAGCACGGCATCTTTGGCAAGGCCAACGCCAGCACCTTCGTCTCAACCGCCATCGACACCTGGCCATCCGCAATTCCGCTCAACGCCTTCGCAACCACAGCCGCATCGAGTCAAAGCCTAGTTAAAGACGACAAGTCTTGAAGGATTGAAAATCCGTAATTGAACGCCAGAATCGCGTTCGTTGTTGTAATCATTATGGATCTCCTTATACATCGGGTGTGTCCATCATTTCTACGGGTATTATGATATGTTGTAAATAGTGTGGATCAAATAAACATTGGTGATTAAAAAGGGCTGCTGTATTTTGGTTGTTTTCGAAGAATTAAAATTACGTTACATTTCATGCAATAGAGTTGCGAATCGCTGCGAGTTAATGTTGTGGAGTTATCATAAGCAGATGTTTTCTCGGTGAGTTGATCGCGGACAGTTACATTCTATAATTTGGGTAGTCGATGGTAAACGGAGACCAGAAGATTTACAGAAATTACAATCGGGTACGGGAACGCTTGAAGTTGGTCCAGCTTATCTGGACGCATTAGTCTTGAGAAACCGAGCGATACATATTGATCGTGGGACCTGTGGAAAATAGCCACAATAACCTATAATTGGTGATTTTTTTATAGAAATGCTAAAATTATAATCAGCTCTTCGCATTTTTTAATTCCTCTGTCGTCAAGGGGGAGGGGGGGGAAAGTGGTATATTGGCTTTTCGCTCACCGTGCATAGGGTTGAGATCCTGGATCGAGTCCCTCCGTAGCCACAGGTCTTTCATTCCTCCTGGGTCTGTTAAATCGTAACGGATTCGTTTGCAGGAATAAAATCTCTGATCTGTACTGTCATCACTTTCGCCACTCGCCATTTTCTGAAGTCGCATTTCTTACAACGATACAATAGTGGAAGCAAGATGCGTGGTGTAACCTAAAATTGATGATCGTTTTTTTTCATTACAAATCGGCGCTCATTTTATTTGCGGGGACACTGAAGTGCGTGAGCCACTTTCAGAACTTGGGGATAATTAAAGGAATCTTCCGCGGAAAAAGCTCCGCCTCCATTACCACAGAAAAACGATACCCCTTAGGCCCCTAGCCTCATGAGCATAGCAAAAAGAACGGAACATAAGCGTTAGTTTCGATAATACTAATCCTACACACAAGACAAAATGATCACTCTTTCCGTGGAAGATTCCTTTAAGGTATCGTTTTCTGTGGTAATGAGGGCGGAGCTTTTTCCGTGGAAGATTCCTTTAAGATAAGCCTAAGCCTCAGGGAGGGGAAGGGATCTGGGAGAGGACATGGGCAACCTTCTGTTCCTCCTGGCGTTTCTTCCTTCTCGTGGGCTTAGTCTTACCATTAGTGTCACCTACCTTAAGTGCCATGTTTTGAATGCCCCCAAGGCCATGAGCGCCCCCAAAATTCTGATTTCGGGGCAGCATTGCAGTCTGAATTAGTAATGAAGTAAAGTCAAAGATGAATAGTAAAGAACTCCTGAACATAGCTGGATGTGGCCCAAGTAGAGCATCTCCTTATCCCTGTGCTGTCTCGTGTACTGTGCCACGAGTGCCTTTCTCCCAGAGAGAGGCATCATTATCAAAGTGACAGAATGAAACGCGAAATATGTAATAGCCTAAGAGGCATCCAGGCCTACTTGTCCTCTGGCCTTGTTTGGAAGTCTACGTGCCATCCCGTTCCCCTTAGAATTACATAGGCATTCAAAGAGCTC
>MU870337.1:23450-33988 GCA_036418205.1 Ostertagia ostertagi | reverse complement strand
GAAGTGACGTGCACTTGATAGAAGTTGCGTGGATAAGCTGTTGCCAGCATACATCGCTGGATATCAGCAAAGCATGCTGGCAACAGCTTATCCACGCACTTCTATCAAGTGCACGTCACTTCCGGTGACACGCCTACCCCAACTTTCGGATATCGACTGTATATATTATTCGCGTACTATCCTAATCTCCGGAGTCGCGAACTATGAACGCGGCCTAAGTGATACACGGCCTGCTGAAGGCGTATCTTGTGATGGTGCGGCGTGTTTCGCTCGCCAGTGTCAAAGATTAGCGGTTTCCCAACCGCCGCCAGGATCGAATTGGGCGCTCATGTCGTTGGGGGGGGGGTACATTCGAGTGTGTGAATTAGTGAGTGAACCGCTTACAGCACTTGGAAGTAAGCCTCAGGAAGTTAAAGGGACTCTGTGGGAGGATGTGAGCAATTTACTCCCTGGCGTTTCTCCTCTCCTGGGCTTAGTGCCGTGCCCATTTCATCAGCCCTGTTTTGAATGACCCTCTCTCCCGCGCTACGAGCCCTCGAGTTATTTTCCGTAATCGGAAAGATCCACGCACCTTTCCGGTATGAATTGAACAACGGCAAATTAATCGATTGCCAATCACGACGACGACTTCGTGAGTATCTGGGTCCAGTGTTAGTTTCATGTCGATTTTCACCGAGTAAATCATCTGAAGCAAGAGCTGCCCCTTCTTCTACACTTGATGTCCCGATTCAACAGCAACATACGTCTCCCCGCGGATTCACAGCGAACAGCTGTGGCGAGATAAACGCCTCAGGTGCATCGAACTCGAAGAAGAGCTGCCCTCCAGAAACCACGGCTGGCTTGTGTCTCAGTGATCGCCGTGGCCTCGTCGAGTATCTGCTCAGCTCCGATATGTCAGTAGAGGAAGACATGAAAGCACAACCTACTACGGGTCGGCTGGGTTAGTAAATGAGATCTACCGAGAGTATCCTGTTAGTGGAAGGCTTGTGTGTGTGTTTACTGGTTTGGATACGGGATAACAGATCTGATACGCGGAAGGTGATCCTGGTTCATCAGTTGAACGATGGAGAATTTCAACTATCCTGTTTCGAAGATCGGTTGTGGGGACAAAATTATGCAGACACGCCGCCAACTTGACGAGGTGAGTTCCTTCTGAGTCAGTTCACTATATCGACGACCTAATCCTTGAAACAATTTCAGGTGATGGGTATGATGCGTTCCAATATCGAAAAATTATCTGAACGCAGCGAAAGATTGGAGGATCTGGCGTGTCGTGCCGGTTGGTTCAACTCAAACCTGAAAAACTTTCCGTCTTTTTGAAAAAATAACCAACTAAAGGCATGCTACAGTACGCGTAGGACAGTTACTGATTATTGTGTTGCACCTCTTCAAAAGTCGATGTTAACCGCTGGCTGGGGCAACGTTCATAGTTCGCGACCGCACATGCGAATAGGTGGCTTCCAGGCTGTTAGGCGCGTACTTCAAAGGAAAAGCATACGTATCGATTATGCGAAGGCGAGTTAGCGAGTACGCCACTACGCTATCGGGTTGTAAGGGAAAAGATACGTATCGGCCAGGCTAAGCAGCGTTCATAGTTCGCGACTTCGGATACTAAAATAGAACGCGCCAATGAAAAACAGGGAGCTAGGATAATAGTGGTTTGAGACAGTAGGATAACAGGATAGGAGAGTTCGCTGAAAAGAACAGATACATACCGATTGAAATCGCTGGAGTGTAGTAGGATACGATGAGGTCATGGTTCGGGGGAGGGGGGGGGGGACATTCAAGTGAGTGAGCCACTTGCAGTACTTGGAACTAAGCTTTAGAGAGGGGAGTGGCGTGATAGGATGTGAACTCCCTGGCTTTGCTCCCCTCTCTGGGCTTACTTTCCATCGAACCTTTCTGAATGTTTCTCCTGTCCCCCCCCCCCCTGTCACAGAAGTGGGCAGGAGTAGAGTCTGTGAACCTTTGCTCTATAATGGTTTAGTTGTAGTACGTGCTGTATCCTTTTCTTGAAAGCCCAACGTAGATGGTTTAGAGACTTTAATGATTTCCTATTCTGTGCGGCGAATAGAATATTAAGCAGTTTACAGAGGTGCTGGACATGGGTCATGAGTTTCCCGTGCGTAGTGAGTGCGACGTCCAAAGATGGGGAGAGGCTACGCGGCTAAAGCTTGTATCGGTTTAGTTGGAGCTGGTAGGGCAGTGGTGGGTTTCCTTTTCGATTGACGTTACTAAGCATGTACATTAATATAACAACTTTATATCATATATAACTGACATAACCGACCCTTGCTTCTGAATTTGCAGAAGAACACGAATATAGGCTTAGGTTAAGGGCTTACTCACCTTCGCAAGGCTGTGCTAAGGCAATGAGAGACTAAGCGCGGAGAGGAGAGTATGAGGCGAGAGAGCGCAACAGATGAGAGGGCGCCAGACAACAGCCTGATAAAAGAAAAAATTGCAGCTGCAGCAGCTACTTTGCAAGGCCCTAGCGCTCTTGTCGGTTGATTTCCGTGCACGGGAATGCCACATTTGTGATTGTCCTCTAGGGGTCTATCCTACAAACCGAAGGGAATCGTTCACACGACTTCTGCCTGGGTTGTGCCTTCAAAGGCAAAGCCCAGGATTTCTTAACGATCAAGTTCTTGCGCGAAAAATGTGGAGTGGGAGGTAAACACAAAGAATATAGCCTCTCAGCGCCACAACTTAATAAGGCTGAGGCTCTATAGCTCAAAGATCATCACATGCTCCGCCCACCACCACAGAACACGTCCCCAAACACGCCTGTTTTCATTACTGGCGCTACATTTACATCTCCACTCTCACTTACCACAGCAACAACACATTAGCGCGTATCCCGAACTTCGCCTTCGACTTTTCGAGGAAGCTTTACCAACAAGCTCGTTCCCTCTGAGGGGCCATTTTTCAGATGATGTATTTCAAAGGGCCCACGAGGGCGGAATTAAGCATGCGGCCCCTGGGTGCAATAGACGTGACAGTTAGCTAACAGGATGCTGTGTGCTACACAAAAAAAGCCTGACTGATACAAGTGAGGGTGCAATCGTACCCTGCGAGTGGCTGTCATCTACATATAAGAAACGAAAAGGTAGCGTTCACATAAAAGAAACAAGGAATGGTAAGAACTGCAAAGGTACAGTACTAAAGCGTTCTCCAAGTAAATATAGTCTCATTCGTAGATTCGCCGACTATATTCGGCTATAGTCGCAACATTGCAATGGCTGCGGTGACCACACCATTAGCAGCGAGAACTCGAAATTTGCAATCCAACTTCTTGTATCTTGGAATACGATCACCGACTCATTTTCAGGCTATTTCGCTCTGTGAGTCTGACAATTCTGACCAAGAGGCATTACTCGATACTGATTAATGTCCGTGATCCGTTGTATGCATGCGTAAACGCATTCGATCATTTGTTGTTTCTTTATCATCGAATTTTACCCCTGCTTTACTAACCAGAGAAAATAGCCAACATCACACTGCAACTAAAGAAAAGGTCAATAGCAGTATGAGACTTCAAATTTTCATACACAGACTACCGTATACGGTCTTTATGAAATTCGGCATATTGTGTGGTATTAGTTCGGTGGTTTCACAAGAGAAACCAGCAAGTGGTGCAAACAGTAACTTCAACCAACATTTAAGTAGAAACGAGTAGGTACCAACTAGGAAAGGACCATAGGTCGAAGGGGCTATTTCTGTTAGATATATACCATGGGATGTATCTATACCCTTACTAACAGATGCTGATCATAATATCCGTGTTCGGGAGGTCAAACTACCTCCAAGGGTGAATTTCTTGCACAATCTAATATTTCGACCAGCTGGGTTCCAAGCGATTTCCACACACGAGGGAAGGTCATCAGGCCGGTCCGGCCATTTGCAATGAGTCGTATACCGTTGAAGTCGCCTCGAGGCGCTGAGCTCAGAACTGCCTTCCTTATCTGCTAAACGATTCTCTGAACGTAGTTATAAAGCAAGGAAGCGCAGTGGCAGTGCCCCGAACTCGCGAGCAAGAGGTCGTAAGTTGGGAACCGCGTTTCCTCGGAAGTCGCTGTTTCTTTGTTTCTTTTTTTTCTTCCTTTTTTTTTTTCTGCTCGTGATAAGTACATGGAAGCCAGAAACGCACTCTCCTAACTTCTCTATCAAACACGCATGACCTTGACTACCGCGCCCAGCGTATTGTCACTCTCTCTTGGCCCGCGTGGCGACAAAGCCGGTTCTGCGACGCGCGCGCCGCCTCACAACAATCTGTGGATTTTCGAGCTTACTAACGCATTACCTCTTGCATCGCAAACAACAGTCTCAGCTGACTATTCAGTCTGTGTCACAAAGCTTATTGGAAGTTATCACCATATGAAACGTTACTCGCTAGCACTCGCCGAACCCCCCAGCCTCCTCACCTTACCTCTTGCCTCTCTACGTTGATTTCATACATAATATCTGTACGCTCTGGTTCCTGTTGTTCCCGGCAGATAAACACGAAATTTGTTTTCTTGTTACCCACGACACGCAGATAGCGTCTCCTCTCTCTCACCTCTACTCGTAGGCTGCACCTTGTTTTTTCCTACATGGGTTGCCCGACGGCGTCGTTAATCGAAGCAGCAACAAGTGAGCGATATGAACTAAACGCGGCTCACTCTCTCTCGTCCACGCGTCCGGTCCGAAAAACCTCTGCCAAACTAAAGAATATTTGGTCATTCTATAAGCCGCGTGGTTCTTGGTTATGTTGTGGTATGGCCTAAAAAATGAACACAAAAAACCTGGGAAGAAATGGCGCGTTCAAGAAAAAACTGAATGTAAAGGGCGTAGCTAATAACTTCGTACAGGAGGGGCTCAAAAAAAAGACATTTTGCCTATGTCGGACTTCGGCCCTTTTTTCTTCGCAGAGATTGCTGCGTTGACGGGAGTTCCTCAGCAGAGTATTCCTCTAAGTGTCCCTCCTATAAGTGAACGCAGGCCCTCCTTCACTGCCCTCACCGTCTTCAGAATATGACGTCATCTGTCACCGTCGTCAGGCTCAAGGAAGGTCTACCGTAAGTGCTTCAGCCTGAAGCTCTTACGCAATTTCGTGAATCGATTTAATGTTGGATACTTTCTAGAGGCGTTAGCTCCCACTATACAAATCCCCTCGAAACGAGCTTTCCAGTAAAGGTCGTTATGGTACAGAATCCTTCGAAGACCCCATTGAGCTCGACCAGTGCACCATGTTTCCAGGGCAAATTCTTCTGTTGCCGTCCACGTGGGTGGCCAACATGAAGATTTTCTTATAGAATGAAATGTGCTCTTCAATATTAAGTTGGGAACACTCGGTCTCAATTGAGCAAAGTGTGCTTAAATCCATCTGAAAGTGGAGACAAAATGTCTTTTTTTTTATTGCCCCCCCCCCTGTAGTCCTGCCAGCAATGTCCATTGCCGGGTGCAAAACGCCGCCGGCCTCAGCTTGTTCATCCAACTGGTCGTTAAATTTTATCACCTTCTGCCATTTTAGTTTCCTGTACGCAAAGATAATTGGTCGAGCCAGCTCTTTGCAGGTGTGCGGGAGCAGGTCGGTGCGATGCCATGATAAATCGGTGCCCCCGAAATGCACGTGCTCTCGGCTTTGTCAGGCTTTTTTGCGGCAAACAGGCGTGATATTCGTGTTCAGGAAGATCAAACTACCCTTGGAGATAAGTTTCCTTCCGAATCTGAGATTTTGAACCCAACCTTCTAATGGTGAGTTAGTCAACCATCATATCATCCAACCTATCGTTGAACTCTTGGCATGGCGAAAAATTGCCGCTTCAACCAGATTTCGAAAAGAGGCAAACGGGATTAAGCTGCTGCATCCATTTCTGCACTAATTGGAACAATGATTTACATGACTCCGCCACTCCAAAATTCAAAGGCTTGCTTTTCCAGTTAGTTTTCGATTCATACCTTCTCTCGTTTGACTGTATGTTGACTGCCCTTTCTCGAGTGTAGGTCAAAATCTCAGATTCAGCTGGAAACTTGTAACCAGGGAAAATTCGGTCTCCTGAACACGAATATCATACTCGTTTACCGCAAAAACACCTTATCAGTGGGCTATGAACGTCGTTTTTCAGTCATGGGGCAAGTCCTACTTAATTAAATTGACAGTTCTCCAGCCTACCGACGGTGCACGTGCTACTTAACTCCTTGCCAAAGTAAGGTTTTAAAGGCAAGGCATTGACGGAAACACTGCTTTGGCGCTTCTACAAAGCTTATGTGACCTCATATTTACAAAAGGCAAACAATAAATCACACGGAGAACTGACTGGTCCCTCATGACTCTCTGCCTACAATACCTAGATCCGTTACACCCTTCACTCCCGGCATAACCGACGCATGAAGCTCCTTAGCCGACTGCTCGTTGTATGAGGGCGACTCCATGAGATAGCGCCATTGAAGGGCGATGTCATAACTTTGCGAAGCTTGCAAACTCATGACAGGTCGCCATATAGCGCCGTTTGAGCACCCAGTGTTGCAGACGAATTCTTTCACGGTCACTCCGTCAGAGGCACGTTTGCTAGACTAGTTCGTCTTCGCAGGAGGGCGCGTAGGTTTACACCTTCATTGCAAAATGGCGGCACCGACTTGATGGACGCGTGTCCCGCCGCACCTCGTGAGTAAATCTCTATGCCCACAACAAATACAGCAGCTGAACCACTAGAAATTACAAAATTCTTCAAAAAAAGAAATTAATATCAAACGTGCCCCAATAAGTTCGCCCTTGAATGGACTCCTCCCACCACCGCTCATACTCTGGGCTGAATATGAATCTAATCTGCCGATGTTCCAGCTAGCACATACCAGTCTGGCTGCCTAGTATTTCAGAATGAAGCCCTGCTGACCCGAGGGACAAAGGATGGCACATTTAAATGCGTGGCGCATATAAAGGACTCGATGCCGGGTCAATAACTCTTTTAAATAAACGAACAGAACAATAAGAAGTTTATTTTTACAATAAAAATCTCCAATAGAAACTGGTAACAAGGAAGAATCAAGGAGAAGAGGAGGATGGATAATGAAGTGAGGATCGCATGCAGCCAGAGGTTCGTAGGAGCATTTGCCTCATCTCGAAAGTATTGCTGAACCGGCATGCCAGTACAAATGATCTATAGTGCCCCACGTCTAACCCAACATCGTTGTCAAAAACGAGCAGTGATCGTCTGTGGATGTGTCTGCGCCTAGCTTTTGTGTGGAAATAAAACGTTGAAACGGTGAAGAGTGGAAGAAAGCAACGTAAAGAAAAGAAGGGAAAGAATCACAGAAAAGATCTTACTGTGAACCGTATCAGAAGACTAAATCTACAGACAGGTGTGTACGAGAATGAACCGAGTTTTCGCTGCAGTGCCAATTAGGACAATGCTTCGCCCGATCATGAGAGATGGAGAATGGTGGGGAGAACAGTTCGCACTCAACCTAGACAAAACGAAAAAGGGCTGGTTCGAAGGGACAGTTGAGGTACTTGGAGAACAGAGCCCGACCGAGACCGACGTCAACCCGCTGAACGTCAGTAGTAGTACCTTTAATTGGCGTGCGGGAAAAAAGCTGCCATATAACATCAAAGACGGAAACGTACGGGAAGCACCCAAATAGAATTTATGATGTTTGAACCCGCTCTCGCGCTGGAGCACAGAACAACCCCTAGGAACGAAGAGTTCAACCACCTAATACCTAGGACCAATATGTCAGCTATTACCAGTCCGTCTTCGAATGAGTGATACCAGTCAGAAGCGAACGGATAGTCGAATACTGTGCCCATTATCCTAAACAGGTAGACACTATTCTCAAAATCTCAACAATATCTACAAAACTACGAAGGCGAGAACGGAAAACCCCAACACCACGAGCACTCATGAATGTTGCATTTTTAAGGGAAACAAAATACGACTACTAGGCTATGTCTGGGAAAAAATGATGAGTTAGTAAGACAACTATGACTAACACTGACAGACACTGAATGAATAGCAAAGAAGAAAGAATTTTCTAATAAGGAGAAAATGGGGCCAGCACAGGGGATGGATGATAGCACGGAGATGTTCAGATGGAACGACGACTTCGAGATGACCACACGAGAGATTGGAGATAACAAAGGACGAGGCAGAGGTATTGTACAGCGGAACCCATGACAGCAAGACCTAAAAAAACTTAGATTGTTGAAGAAAAGAACATACTATGCATTCAGTTCAAATCTTCCAATCCATATCCGTGTGGAAAAGTTCAAATTAAGAAATTCTGGTGAACAACAAAGCGTGCACATTTCCTTTCGGAATTAATTCTATGCTTTCCCAAACAGATTTCGCTTCACATTAACTTCGCTCGACAAAAAGCAAAGTACAAAATAAAGTGAAATCAAGCAATAGCAATTCAGCCAATGGAATACGTCGACAACTTCATAACTCACCGAAAAGGGTACATATAACAAAAACATACTTTGATCTGGCTTCACTCGAAATCCTTGTCTTCAAGGTACCGATATTCAAATGTGAATGATTCCTTTTTTCGTTGTGACCACTTCTCGTAATCAAAATACACATAGGTTCCCTAGAGAGAAACGATGTAGAGAAATAAGACGGTAATATAGCGTATATCTAGTGACCTGCTCGAAATCGTCCGTGATTTGCTTCGGTTCCTCATGCCGTTGAAACCACGTGAGATACTTTGTGTGAAAACGCCAAGACAACTTCTTCAACGCCTTCGCGGCTAGTAATTGTGCTCTCGTTCCCTGGAATTAGAACATGTAAACACTGAAAATATTGACAGCAGGCAAAGGCCAGTTGAGCAGAATATTATCCGATAGCTAAGTCCGCTACAGCACAATTTTCAACCTCACAAAGAAAAAAATCACGTATAAAAAAAAAATAGGAAAGGCTCACTCATCAGTAATTGTTTTCGAACACATAATATAGTGTGAAGCTCGAAACACAAAACTTTTAGAGGTGCAATACCGCGCCCCTCGGGAAGTTAAGCCCTCCACAAGAACAGCCAAGAGCAGCAACTTGGAACTGACCTCCATATAATAGAAAATGAAGAAGAGGGTTTCTGGACTTAGCCTCAGGTAGTACTCGAGTGTGTCGACGTTTTGTGCAGATACCTGAAAGTCCAACTAAAATACTACTTATCAACACCAATATCCTGTACATCTGTCAAACAGGGTTGTGGCCGAAGGCTTCGATACATATATGTGGCAATACCTGTGGATAATAAGACGCGCATGGACATGGTATTTTCGGCAAGTACGTTCGAGGACGTTCGCTATCCATAGGCAGAGGAGTGCGTGCAAGAGATGCTTCCAAGGCGGCTAATTGCATATCCATCTCATTTGTAGTCGGTATACGACCTAATGGAGATGCACCTAGCCATGCTGGAATGTGTGCCTGAAAAAAATGTTGACAACATTTTGTAAATTCTAGGAAATGTCGACAAAAAATAAATAAAAGACAAAACGCAGTGAAATTCACCCGTTGCGGTTCAGTATTGGCAGGCTGTTGATTTTGCTGTGATAAACGCAATACCCGTAGAGGATCATCGGCAGCATCAAGCGCCACTTAAAAAACAATAAAAATGGTTCTGGGAGAAAGGTTAGTCTTGTAGACTTAACAAAAAAGACAAGCCAAGAGAAAATCGATACCATCACCAGAACGGCGGCCGCCTCCAGACTCGCTCACAGTTCTTTGCGTCGTACCCTCCACAACATCTGCCATGGCGGACGCCGTACTACCATCAGCACTCAATGCAGCAGATGCCTGAATATTTACACCTTAATATCTTGCCGTATTGAAAGATAAAACTGCATTCATGCTAGAAACATAATCCATTTGATACGTTATACATTTTAAAAGGTAAATGAAAATAAAATGAATAAGCGCATTGAAAAAAATCGTCGAGAATGCCTTCTAATTACTACAAATTAAGGTAAATCATGTGCTTTTCTAATAAATGGTTGAATAAAAACAATAAAATATTAATAGCCTAGCAAGCCGCGCTCAGACGAAAGTAGGTTTATCTGGAGGTGTTCTCCACTTCATCGGAATTAACACAACATTCTGAAAAGTCGACAGAAATCTCGGGCTTTATCAGCAAATGTGTAGGGGTCGATACGACGAAACTAAAAAGCGCTGTGTGTGCAAATTTGTACCCGCCAACTGCATGCGATACTATAAAACTCCGTAAGTCACATTCGCCCACGTTTCAATTCCTTTACTTCGAGACCTTAATTTGAAAAACACGCTTCGCTGGCTATTCCACCTATCACCGTTTCAAAATGTACTACTATAAGAGAGTGGTGAAAAAAAACTACACAATTAAGGAAGAAAAAACCATTATATACGAAATAATTAAAATCGCTCGTTTTGCTCCTTCCTCAGACGAACCTTTTTTCCGTCAACCCTGGTATAAGAAATTAAGAAATGCGCTCAGCTGTTACACTCATGTTCCATCACTTCGTAAAAATGATGGTTTACGGACTACTTGATTTTTCCTCAATGGTCCTGCCGCGATGGCTAGAGCAC
>MU870336.1:1526-30784 GCA_036418205.1 Ostertagia ostertagi | reverse complement strand
TACCAAAAACGCCTAGGGTAAAGGCTTGCTACCAAAGCCATGAAGACTGTGCTAAGGCAATGAGAGACTGAGCTTGGAGAGGAGAGTATGAGGCGAGAGAGCGCAACAGATGAGAGGGCGCCAGATAGGAGCCTGAAGCATTGCAGCTGCTGCAGCTTAAGTTGCCAGGCCTCAGCGCTCTTGTCGGGTGATTTCCAAGTAACTCTGTGAGTAAGAGTGTCACTTCCGTAATTTTTCTCCTAAAGACTGAAGAGAATCGTTCGCTTCACTTCTGCCTGGGCTGTGCCTTTAATACCTCAGCATCTCAACAAGTGCAGTGTCCTTTGTCTTCAAAGGCCGCCTTTCATTTAACAATTCTCGAGGGGACGCCCAATGAGGTCGTGTGGAGAATTTTTCCCTAATCACATTAAGTTCAAAGTAAGCGCTGTCACTAAAAAAGGGAGTCTTCCAAGACGACGGCTTTTTCGTAACGATTCACTCATGTAAGGATGCATAGAGCATAAAAATCAAGGTCATTTTCGCTTTGCACTACTAGGAACGCTAAAAAAATGTGTGATAATGTTTTTTCTTTCGAGTATAATTTTTCAAATCTCTACGTATATGATAGCATCTGCACACGGGGAATTTGCATTTAGAAAGATTTTCGCCTAAACAAAAATGTTCGTGCATATATGAACATAAGCGAGTGCAAGTACGAGAAATGCAAAATTCAGTCACCGTGGAACATCAGACCCTGAGCAGTATTCAAACTCGGCGCTATTGCAACATACGAGGCACTGTGCTTGCAGTACTTTTGGTACTGTAGACGGGACTAAGCCTCCGGCGGGAGACGAGAGAGTTCATGGTGTGCGAGCAATTTTAATTTTCCCCTAAATTCCTGCTTATCCTAGGCTTAGTCCTAGAGAATGCCACGTATCTTGCGATAGCACCTTCGAACTCTTTTCGAACCTGACGTGAATCTCAGTCTCATGTTCCATGCTTAGGCTTCCCACTGATCCCACACCTAAAAGAAGCTCTCCACGTACTCAGCAAGCATTTTATGAAGTGCTTTTACTCCAGGCCTCTTCGCGGAATTTGGCTGAGCCTGCTCGGAGATGCCTATTTTTGCTTGATGAATATCTACCAATCAGGAGGTCTCGGTAACGGAATTTACAGGGGGACAGATTGAGAACTGCTTGTTTAAGACTCTAGCATATAAAGAACCTCTTAAAGTGGCTGTTATACTCATCACCAGATCTCCCAGTGCTATGCTGAGCCTCGACTGAAAGTAAGGTGATGGTCCCTGAGTGAAAGAAAATCATCTTTAGGTTCATACTCTGGATCTATCCTCCTCTCCATGCTGTTTCCATAACAACACCATACTACATTTTAGAACATGGTCCCAATTAGCACCCAACCTACTCATTGCCCCAAAGGAAAATCGAAAGAACCGAGTCAATTTGTGAACATCGAGTGGATCGGACCTCTAAAAATGGTGCATAAGTGCAAGTCGATTTTGTCTATAGGAACCATAACTTCGTATAGCATACATTATACGAAGACATAAATGAAAAAGCAAAGGATAAAAAGGATAAAGCATTTGCCGTTGATCAATCCCTTTTTGGGATGCGGCACGCATTCTACTTCCATTTGTACATTCGTAGTGGCGTTTGAATGCGATGTGGCCTATACAATGACTTGCGGGGGCCAGCCGATGTACAAGTCAGTGTTTTTATCCTCCCAGACAATTTATGCTATACTCGTTCCTGGAGGAGGAAGGCTTGTTTCACTGCCACGCACGACCCACGACTCGATCCCAGACCGCGCACGTGGTAAGCAGCGCCACTTGCCAATACACCACTTTACGAGAACAACTCAAATATCGCACTACATAGGAAACTTCCCTATCTTACGTACTGCAGACCGAAGTCACTAAACATCAAGATGGGCAAAATCCAGGTTACTAAAAGCACGTGAATTGTCGACCGCCTTTAGCCGCCACCCTAAGTAGCTCCAACTCAAGTCTATCCCATACGGAATTACCAGCACTCTATTTCTGATTAAATTTGGGCTTGAATGCATACAAGTCCAACAAAAATACCTGCATTAACTCACACCGGAAACGTCTACAAACAAGGCTATGGTAATCGTTTACGCGTAGAAAACGTCCTCTCTTTTTGAATTCTTTTCTTGGCCCTTCCTTTCTCGTGATTGCGCTGTGACCCCTAAAAGTCCTTTTTCGGAACGGTTTGGGACAGCCTCCGTTTTTTTTTTTGCACCATCGTACAGCTGTATGGTCCCCGATTCATTTCCCCTTTGCTCGCCAAAGTGGGCCCGTAACGGTATTAAAACTTCTACTACTGTGCACACTCCTGGTCAGCGTTCCGTAGAATTCGTAATTAGATTCAGGCGTAGCGTTGACGATAATCACATGTTTGATATGCTAATGACTTTCAAATTCCACGCACGGCCAACACTTCTTCAGAAAGCTTCTTCTTCAAAATAAGAAAAGGTCCACTACTGGTAGGCGACAGAGCTCGGACATACAAATCTCGTTTCGTATGCGAATTCGGCTCATGGGCGTTTTCGGCTAATTATATGAAATACATAGCACACCAGATGGCCTACGGAGGGTGACGCGGATTGCCACCGCCTTCAAGCAGCCGGCCTGCTTTTCATCCTTTAGGCCTAGGGCGATGTTGTTGCCGTTTGTCGCCTCTCAATGTCGTCTGTCTCATGTCAAACCCCGCTGAACAGTTGACAATCATTGTCAGGACTGATACTCAACTTCGTCGTTTTTTCACGCATCCGCAGAGTTACCTCGTTTTTTCCAGGCGTACCCGTCATATGTCTCAGCTTTGCTAGATTAGTCTTTCCTTTCTTAGATTCGTTATGGGCGGTCTCAGAAGAATGCTAGACCAAAAAGGAAATCTTCCAGTTCTATCATCTACTAGATATTTTCGATTGTTTTCTCTCCTCTATTACTCTCTTCAGCGGTTCTCCTTGCACCTCTAAGTCATTTTTACTTGATCGAATCAACGCCGAAGTCACATTGCCCCATTTATCAGTTCTTCCTTCGTTCGATTTATTAATTTCCTCTTATGTTATGAACTCTGTCCTGAACAAGCACAATGAAAAAAGCACGAGATGACTGTTTAAAAAGGAATCGTCGTAAATAATGTGAATAAGTTGGATCAAAATGCTGAAAAATTTAAAAATTTTCTTCGTCAAAGAGGCTTGATATTCGTATCCACTTGGACGACTTTCCAAATCAGCTTTAGGTTGCTGCACATTTACAAACAAGGTACTGACACTTGTTCTGCCCTAAAGTCTCTAACTGAGCCTTTGCATTTTATTCAGTCTTCCTGCGAACTTCGTGGAGGATAGGCGAAATTGTTGCAGATAATGAATGCTTTTTGAATACGCCATGTTTTTTGTCTCTAATGGATCCCGATAAAAGATTTGAATGCATATTTGGCCTCTCAGTTGTTTCAACAGATGTGCAGATGTTTTGACGCTATTGGCAATATGAAGGGGCACTTGTTTTTAGTATCCTTGTTCGTCAAACTGCGTAAAATCAGCACTCCTCAAAGAAAATGGGACCAAGCCTTAGGTGAAGACGTAGAGACTTAGAGTGTGTGGCCCGTTCTTATTTTCCTCGGAGTCCCTGCTCTTTCTAGCTTACCGGTTCGTCTGAGTAAGAGGCGAACGAACCCCTCTTATTCTTAATTTTTTCAGTCTATATTGCTTATTATAGTCCCAAAATGCCCCCGTATATTGCGATACGCGCGAGGTCTTCCTTTTTCGGAGAGCAGGTACGGTGCTAGGCCCCTGATACATTCAATTACCCTAAAATCCCATAGATAAGAGCGGTTTAATTTACCGGTGAAAAATGAATTGGAATGAAATTGAAATTGAATGCAGTCACCCCTCTAACTTGATGGATGGATAAATAAAAATCGGAGAAGAAGTTTAGAAGAAGCTCCGCCCCTCAACTCTAAACCCCGCCCACTTAATAAACAATTCATATAGAAAAATAGCGATTTTAACGGAATTTCTGCCGGAATCTCTCTAGAAATGCCGGAATTTGATCTCTGGATAGAACTTGAAGAGCCCATTCGATCAGTAAAATTCCATAGATAAGAGCGGTTTAATTTACCGGTAAAAAATGATTTTGAAAAAATATTTTTATTTTTATTTTATTTTTGAAAAAATATCTATGGACCGCTCTTATCTATGGGATTTTAGGGTAGTTGAAGTTGGTAGCGGCCTTTCATGGCGTCTCCGTCGTTGGCCTCCCCCTCGCCATACAATACTCTCTTTGCCAAGCCTGGATTCTCATACCTTAGCACAGCCGACTACGAAGGGGTGTGAGCCTTAAATTTGCCAAGGATTTTGTCATGCTGTGCAAAATTTCTCCCTAACGCCGTGCATAGAGTTTCTTGTTTCCACACTTTTACTCCTTCTCACAACGAAACATTTGAAACATCCCCCTAACACAGTGCAGGTTCGAGTCCCGCCTGAGGCCTAAATTTTGACCATTTTACCATTCTTGTTAAACTTCCGCAACTAGACCTGAGGCGTCAAAGCGCAGTTGACACCATGCCCATTGAAATGGACAAATAATTGCAAATTTTTTCTTTTTTGATAATCCGACAAATCTTCTGTTTGTTCAAGGATGAGCAACTTCGATACTCGAAAGACGGTTCAGGTTCCCTACTAGGTTCTAGCGGACAACAAAAGTAAACAAAAACAAACACACACTAAAGTTCTTAATGCAGACAAATTGCCTGCCAAGGTTTTTTTGAATCGCTGGCGTTCGCATTTGGCGAACGCTTCGGCTTACGCGAATCTTCGCGTACAACTTTTTCCCACGGTAATAACATGGTTCTTTTCAGCAGTAGACCAACGTTTCCACATGTGTGTAACGAACTTTATCACAGAGTGTGGAAGAACGCTAACGAAATGAAACGGTCCCACTCGCTCCTTTACAACGGCATTAAACCGTAATTACGGCGAAAAAAGGAGCGCGCACGAAACGCATTTTGTGGAAGGACACCGTGACGAATTGTCTGCTGCGCAGAATAACGTGGTTTAGGCGAAGAGGTACTTTCAGCAAATTTATGGCGATGGTGCCATTATCTCGGATTCCATCCGAAAAATGTGGGTGAAATTGATGCTAGCTTGCGGTGCGTAAGGGGCTGTGCTCAAATCGGGTGCTTTTAAAGGCAAGCCCCGGAATGAAACTGGTGGTTAAAGCACTTGGTCGTGACGACTGAGCTTCGGAACGACATGAAAGTGGTAGGAAAAGCAGGAGAAATCTTCGGGAATGAAAATAAGGCCTTGACCTTTAATAAGGTCGGATGAGGTACGATTGGCGAGACGGGCGATCCAAGAAAGGACAAAACACGCAGTATTGAGATCACGCACGTCGACAAGGCAGCTTTATCTCTGCATTTCATTGATGGGTGGGAAGCGTTTCACGCAAAAGGGGACAGATGTTGCCCCCGCAGGGATTACCGTCATTTTTGCGACGAGAAGTTAGATGATCAGGTCGGGCGACCTCACATTTCGTCTCGCTGTATCCCTCCCACAAGTTGGGCTGATCGAGATTTGCCTCCGAGATTTGCCTTTTAGATTTTGTGCAATTTCAACCCCATCTGCCAACGACACAATAGAACGTGGCTAACCTAGCAGGGTGTAGCTCGGGCTAGGTGACAATGCATGAGCATAGATGCGTCGCGATACTGCGTCAAACTAAACCTGAAACTCAAGCTCGTACAACGCCAACAGGCCAAGTATTATTTTAACCCAGCTTTCAGTTGGGTATTTATGGCGAAATTCACAAATATGTCGCTAGGGTTATATACCTAATTGTGAGCACATCACTCCTCAGATATTAGGGCGCGTGGTGATTTTTTTTATTTTGCCACTTGCTCTTTGTGCCTACATATTTCTTATTCTTTTTACAATGGCTCTATGTAGCAAAGTTTTTGAGGAAGGAAGGAAGATCCTCAGTATTCGCGCAAAATTATAGGCATTGACTTCCGACACATTCCTTGCAATTGACTTTGACTTGAGCTCTTTCCCATTATTCCAAGACGTCAGCTTCATGTGTGGGTTCGCCAGCTTTATGACCTGCTCGTACTTGCCGGCGCGAACTGGTGAGATCTTGACTTAAAGCGGAAAAGCCGAGCGCCGTAGGGAGAACCTGCTACAACTACGCTGGCCAAGAATAAGCCGGCAATAGTGGAAGCCTCAGCATCATCCTTCCTAACAACAACCCTAGACCGATACGCTCAGAAGGCGGGGCTCTGAGAGCGGAACTGTAGGATGACATCAAGAACGAAGTGTTCATGGCACATGTCACCATTTGAAAGGGTTTCATTTCAAGCTCAATACCATTGTCATCAGAACCCATTTGATCGCTAAATTATCGACTCTCTCCCAACCCACGGATGTTAGTGGAGGTAGGGTAAGCATTGGGAAGCAACTGCTTCGGCACTATTATCAAAGTAGGTTCGCCAACGGCTGTTCAGCACCATTTTGAGCATTCCTCTGATGGATATAGTGCGGCGGCCAAGGCGCAGTTCATGTTTTCCCTCCGAATCTAGAAACATTCCTATTGAATACAGTCGGAGAGAATGCAAGACCAAATAGGAAGGGGAGGGATTGGCGAGGCTTTTCATCACTCGTAAAAATTTGTCTTCCCCCCAGATTAGCCTCTTCCCGAAACACATGACGACGAAGTGTGCCAGTCAAATTTGTGTGCCCTTGTTCGAAGAAATCTGGAGAAACTGCTTTTGTTTTTCGGATGAGGGGCTACATGATAAGCTGTTCTCAGTGTTGTTGTGTAGTGATGAGGGGAACCGCTTACAACGCGGAGAGCAAACCCTGGATCTGCGTTGTCGAGGTCAACATAACCTTGCTAATACTGCTGGCCGATTGACCCGATAGTACTGTACGCGTCAGGAGGCATGATAAAGCACATCCGCACTGTCCAAATTCCTAATTGACCATCTCGTCAAGTTACGTACGATTCGCATTTGCGTTCAAGTGACAAGAAGATAGGTGACAAGTCACAAAAAGGCCCGAGCGATAAGAGGGCATAGAGTCTGAAATCACTTGCCACAAGGCTCTGCTATATCCGTAGGCTAGCTTGCATTGGGTTGCGTTATGACCTGCAGTTCACTTCGCTTCGTGTAGAAGAAGCCTAAGCCCCTCTGACTGCGAAAAGTGGCTGTGGTAGGGTTGCTGAGGCGCGCTATGAAGTCGCACCTTTCATCAAACTCTAATAACGTATATTGGATAAATGGCTGATTTGCTGAACAAAAAATGGTGGCAATCCTCGGAACTGTCCATCAATCTGCGAACATCTGGCACCTACAGCTAGGTTCCTCGCCGAATATGGCACCATTATAGCGCCGAATAGGTTATGCGTGTCACTCACACCGAGAAGTCAAAGGCTGTAAAATTTATGAGGGATTGGTGTGGCTGAGGAGTTACATGCTGCCCTTGATAGGCTAACGGGGAACATTTAGAGAGGGGTAAGACTACAGGCCAGGTCACACTGGCGGGACGCACAGACGTATAATACATCGAAACGGGAGGTTCGCAGATTGGCATCCTGGCTTTTCTGGTGGCCATTTTAGTCTTTACACTGTTAGAACCACCGTTCTGTGCGCATCTACCCATCTACTTTCACGATCTTCTTCAGTAGGTATTAGTTCGTCACTAACTTCTCAATTGTAATGCGCCTATTAATTATCGATTACGAAATAAGTGCGTGAAACATTCTCCGATTATGGAATTGAGGCAGCATTTGGAAAGACACTGGTGGCAATAAGAACTTCAGAGAAATCCCCTCCGTATGAGGTAGCAGAACTCCTAATCATGGGAATAGTTAGACAGTCGTCACTCGAAAATGCCCGAAAATGGAACTAGTGCCTCCGTTTGAACGCTGCGACCGCTGCCATTCTTTGTTAATGTCGTCAGCATATGTGTGTTCGTCTCTCTCATAATTCCTCTTCCGCGCAAGGCGCTATATTCTCCAGTCCAACTTTCGACCTCCTAAACCAAATTCAGTGTTTCTATATTGTTTTATTATTCTATATATGTTTTTCCCTCTTCTTTAAAAGTATTCTCTTCGCATTTATTATTTAATTTTGGAATAAATTGTTATTGTGGGAACAAGCAAAAAATAAAACATCAACAAAGCAAAACAAAACAAAACAAAACATCAATTCGATGACGACAAAACAAGTTCCCTCGATGCCAAATGTGGTCATCAGTGTGTTAAAGCAGGAGTTCACGATAAGAGCGAAGGTCAAGAGGAAAAATGTATAGGCTGGTACAGTGGATCCTTCTGAAGGTGCTGACGCGAGTGTAGTATTGGCCGGCGAAAGATTTGACCTTGTGATCTGCTCGCTCTTTGCCTGTCTGGCGGGTACTCCGCACCGACAATCTAATTCACTTACTTGCAGTCTATACATAACAAAGATAAGATATCGGAGAGGGTATGTTAGTTGCTGAAGGCAGAGCGCGAAGAGTAGGCTCATATACGGAAATCACAGGCAGGGAAGGAGCCAATTTCCTCGGTTTCCGTCCTTTTGAAATGGTTTCTTCCTTCATCCCTGTCCACTGCCCACCTCTATCTAACCTTTATTCCAATAAGCATCTACCCATCTGATTCATGCCTTTCATCTTGTGTTGAACAGGGTGAAATAAAGAAAGCATGCCTTCTGCACGCACATCCCACTGCCTTCTGTCGAACTTCAGTGAAATGTCTCTAGGTTCGAGGGTGAATTTCCGCGTTCTTATGGCTTTCACCTTTCAAAGCAAAGGTGTGAAAGCAGTAGGATACGTCACTATCACGATGTTAGTCGTACCGTCGAATTTGTTACTGAATTGCCTCGAGAACAGCTAAGCCTTTAATCCCTTGGTTGATTACTATCAGAATGTCATCAGGACATGCAAAAACAATGAGCCGCACTCTAGTTGTACCTTTGCTATGAACAGGTTCATAAGTATTTCGTTATGTATTTACTTCGTATTTCTGTAATAGGTTCCCACAATGACAAGCCAACTTATAAGGATCAAGCATTAGACCGTATATATTCCCGCCCAACTGAGCGTTTCATTTATCCGAGTCCTGGTAAATGATTTCCATGTCTTTGCCTATGAGTATATACACGGCCTGTATGTATAGGGCTGGTCCCGCACGGTCAATCGTTTACAACTCCATCCAAAACACAAGTACTACTACAATTGTCGATGCGAGGGCATATGCGTGCAGGAGAATGGGGGAGGGAAGCTAGAGCGTTGGCGCGAATTCAAAAAGTTAACGCAAGATCCAATCATAATTTCTTACCTTGGCTTCAAATAGTTATGCGTGAATTGGAAAGGGCTTAATATTGATCAACTACAAATAGGAAGAGCCAAACAAATGTCGTTCATTCAAATTTGCAGTGGTATTTGGAAGCGTATCTGAAGTGTATTCCCCAGTGAAGTCGGATCGATTCCGAACATTAAATGACCTCTGATCAAATTTCAAGCAACTACATAGTTGTTTCCGCTAAGTATGATTGTTTTTCACCGGAAGATTGGTTCCGCGCGTCCACCGCTTAGGAGTTACCGTGTACAAGCTTTCACCCTTCCGCGTGCTTCTTCCCGCTTGTCACACCAACAGAACGTGGAGGTGACGCGTATGCACAAAAAGGAGCTCCATATAGTGGAGGGCTCACAATTCATGACATGAGCTATGGTGACCACGGTCAGGGTAGTTATCTGCTCCATAGCTTTGTTGGAAAATTGTTTTTTTTTCCTGCTCACTTTTACTCCCATCCTCCCTCCCTTGCTCCCCAGCTGCCACCGCAGCACCAGGTGAAACACCGAACTGACTAGGAAGGTCTTTCAGGGCGTGACAAGCTTTTTGAAAACGGTCTTTTGCATGATATAGGGGCAGATGCGGGGACCACAGAACCATGTTTAATTTTTC
This sequence comes from Ostertagia ostertagi, assembly GCA_036418205.1. Taxonomy (NCBI): domain Eukaryota; kingdom Metazoa; phylum Nematoda; class Chromadorea; order Rhabditida; family Trichostrongylidae; genus Ostertagia; species Ostertagia ostertagi. Next base: position 20,808 of record MU870336.1, on the reverse strand, counting down.
CTGAACGGCCCTCTGAATACCAGAAAAGGGGTCCCTAGTTCGATTCCTCTTGGTGACAAATTTTTGCATTTCGAGTTGACGTTCCAAAATTCGCGCAAAATGGAGTTCTGATTGTTCTGGTTGGTTCTAACTCCATTTTGCGCGAATTTTGGCACGTCAACTCGAAATGCAAAAATTTGTTACCACGAGGAATCGAACTAGGGACCTCCTTTTCTGGTATTCAGAGGGCCGTTCAGGAAAAATTGAACATGGTTCTGTGGTTCCCGCATCTGCCCCTATATCATGCAAAAGACCGTTTTCAAAAAGCTTGTCACGCCCTGAAAGACCTTCCTGGTTAGATTCATATAGCCTGGGGAGGGGGTGTGATCACAATCACGTCATTGTAAAGCATTGCTCGAGCTTTGCGAGCTATGAAGATTTGTTAGCGGCCGCTGCTTACTCCATCGGCAGCCTTATAACTCACTTCAATTTGCGGAACGTACTGAACATCAAGATCATACATACAAAACCGACAGCTACCAAATTACAGCATTTATAAAATATCTCATTACAAAGCTCTGGACAGGATTATTAAGATTGTATTGCAGCACTGCCGTACATTAACTTACCCTTGCTCAAGAAAGTGTGGATTGAAGTCGTGTGCGTGGTGTATTCTACAGAATCACTTCTAAGCATTTTACGCGAGGCAACCCATGTATGCCACAATTTAAAATATCCGAATACCATTTTGAATTGGTCAAATTGAGTGTACCCGCGTATCGATTGTCGTCGTTCAGCTTATTGGAACGTTCCGCTTACAAAATTAGTGGACATGTCAGCTGAAGGTTGTACGCCACATAGATTGACCACTCAATTGCCCATCAAATGAAATTCCATTCACAAGCCACGAGATGTCTGCACTTTAGGCAGGCAATGTTCCTCGAGAGTTTTGATCTCATCAAACGTGTCAAAGGCTGCGGCAGAGCTGACTACACAAAATGGCATTCTGCAATTGAACGGACGGTCGTTTTTGTCGCTTTGTGATGCGAATTCGTGGAATCGTTCGTTGCTGATGCACAGTAAAAGTCAAAAAAAAGCGACTTCACTGATCTGCTGCCACGTAGGCCTATACATGGTAGCTGGAATGGATGACCTATCTTAAGAACACTCGGCCGGACAATGCGTCTTTGAAGACCTTTCAAGCAAGGGTATATAGAATCAAAGGTGAGTTACGGTTGGGAAGGCGCACATCACAGAGTCAATAGAGGTAGTCAGTGGTGCCGGTATGAAGAAAGAACATGAAAAACGATACGGACCCAGAAAATAGGACCTCTTCCTTACCCTTGATTTCCCCCATGATGCGACTCTCATCGGTGCTGCCCTCTCCAAGGCTAACGCTCTCTGGCTGAAGGCTAGGAAACGGAGGCGAGCAGCTAGCCAGTCGGTGGGCGTTCACGCTAGATCGCCGTAGCATATCTTTCGTTGCGAATCCCGTGTGGTCCCGCACGCCATAAGGGTACACATCGTCTTCCACCCAGGCTGATCGATTTTACAAGCCCTCGCCTTTATACGTGGTAATCCATTTCAATGTGGTCACTCCATTCGGATTTAATTGGGGATTCAAAAGGACCTTCAGTAGGAAAGAAGGAAAATGCCAGGAGTCGTGAAACTTAGGACCTTTTGAGGGGTATGGAATTTAGGGACTAGTGCTGCCGAGCCGCGCGGCTTGTCTGCGCCCACTCAGCGAGGGTGTCAACTTCGAACCGTTTCAGCTTTCACGCATGTGAGTAACCTGCTCTACCCCTCCTTACTCGCTAGATTCCACGTTCCTTACGAATTCTTCATTTCGCATCAGTGTGTTACTAACTCGCCGTGAGGGTGCACACAAGTCACAGCCCTTGGCGGCAGCTGCCCCCCCCCCTCAAATCATCTTATAGTGCTCTTTTTCGATTAGTTGATGCATTCACAAAATAGAGGGAGGCATATAGCCTCAGCGACGCTGTGGGCCGTGGACAGAGCACAGACTCAGGGACGAAAAAGTATAGCTGACTAGAGGACGTACGCTTTCGTCCTCTATACCAGTGAGAGAAATAATCTCTACCACGAATACGTCAATTAAGCTCACAAGCGCAGAACTATTACCATCTCATAACTCGAAAGCGCGTGAAACAAGCTTGGCCTATAATGTGATGCTGCAGAGTGTGGCGTCTAGGCTTCGCTCGTCTCTGTGCTCTCTAATCTCAGCGCTCACTGTTTCTTCTTCGTAAACTCGTCCATTCCAAAGAGAGGTTATTATGTTCAACAATTTCGGCTACTCCTTTATCTCTCTTCGCAGACAGTCCACTTCATATCTTTTGTTTCATTTTTGAGAGTTAGCTACCCCTCAGTGCGCTAAGATTGCTTGAGACCACCTCTTACCCTCCTTCCACCTAAAACGTTCAAAGACATCATCGAATTGCACCGCCCTCGAGCCATCGTACTGACTGCCTTTAAACTGCCACCTACAGCTCTGACATTTAATTTGAATGGCAGTCACCTCTATAACTAATTAATGTGTTGATAAATCATAAAAGCACATTTTCTGAGAAACCTTGCAGTCCAACCGCCCAAGACTCCGATCTGTTCGTTGACTCGATTGCTACCGTAACCATGCCATTAGGCTACAGAGATTATGCGTTAGCTTTTAACCATCAAATACCCACAAAAGTTCTGCAGTCATTCAAAACAAGCTCTGGGTAAGGATTTCGGTTCTCAGCCTCACTACTGTCAACAAATCAATAAAGTAATCAATATTTCAATCAGTCCTTTCCACCACTCCACGCTAGGGTAACTATGCACATAATATGTGCGAACAGCGATGCGATGAGAGACAACCAAATAGTTGCAAAATGTAATGCACTAATGGATTTTCTTTTCTACGAGTGAAACCAGTTGTAATTTCACCAGCTTCATTTTTCTACACTGTCGGGTTAGAGCTGTCAAACTGGTTTACTTATGAAGCAACTGCTGACGTATTAAATGTGACAATTGAAAACGCTCACTGTATCAGGTACTGCAGGATCGTCAAATGGGTCGCTGATACAATGTGAACTGGTACCTACCAGGTTTTCTCTTTGGCATTATCTTCCCGAATGAATCAAGTTTTTTCATAACATATTGTACAAACCGAAAATTCCTACCCGACGGCTATCATTCTCGCTGCAAGGAAGCCAGTCAGTCGCTCTTCTTTCTCGCTGCAGGGAAGTCAGTCAGTCGCTCTCCTAGTGTGGTATCCGTAAGCTTACCGTAGGATTACAAAACTTGTCTTGAAAAAATATTCACGGTTCGTCTTTCAGACTCGTGATTCTCTATCCAACTTAGTATTATGCGAAAGCAACTAGTCTCTCCGTGACCGTTATCAACAATACGAGAGGACATTTCACGGTGTAAAGACCGTGAGGACTTCCGTTGATCTGAGTTTAAGATTTACTGGAATGTATTTCATCAAACCAGTAGCCCTCCATTCGCATCCATCATTCTCACCGACAACACGCTCTTTTTAACCACAACGCTGCTCGAGTGGTTAGAGCTTGACTTTAGGAAATACACTCGAACTAAGAAACTACACCTGCGATCGTTCGCTAAAGGGCGACCAACACGTCACTTGGAGTGGGGCGTATAGCTGATCTATCATGGCCGTCCGCGGCGGCTATCGGCACTAGACACGAACCCATTCGACCGCAATAACCACTCGCAGCACTTATCCAGTTCAATCAGCAGAGGCCGGCTCAAGTGTTTGAAGAGCTGTCAGCATCGATGAGAGTCGCCTGGAAATTACACAGGTCGCATAGTTAAAGAGTCTCATTTCCAGGGGCGCGTGGGGCCGTTTCATAGCTTTTCTCATCTGCCCAAGAAGCGACCAATGACAACTCTATCCTTCTTCGATATGGACTGCCTTCCAACCGTAAACTCCACCTTCAAGCTAAGCTAAACAAATAATTCGACAGCCTCTTTGAGAGAAAACCCTCACTTGCTTTTGATTCATTCTCAACACAACACTGTTTCCATGTTTAGTGTAAACAATAGAAAGAAATCCAATACCAACAGTCGTAAATGTCATTGCTGAACGAAGTTTTCGAATGATTTGAGTCAAGAGCCACTTTGCAGTTCGAGTTCTTTCTCAGCATATGACGCGGAATCGATTCATTGGCAAAATTCTTACGACTTTTTGCCAAGTATGAACACATTATTACTTAGCCTTTGGAAAATGACTAGCTTGAATTCATGTCAAGTTCTATACGAGTACTCGCAATGTACTCCCGAGTGTTTTGCCGACGGATGCCGATTTTCAAAGCTCCACACCGTCTATAAAATTTCAAGGCAATTCACCTCAGTTTAGGATAGTGCATTATTACGCGAAAGTTCTCTGCCAGCCTATGTGCAGGCTTCGCTTTTCGTTATTAAAAGCGAATGGGCTATGTATATTGCGATAAGGTTGAGATTCCCCGTTTGGCTGGCCACAGAAAAAGTAACTAGTTTTGATACGTGACTCTCCAGCAGCATCGACTATGCCATTATTTCAATTCGGAAAACCGTTGCTAGTAGCTTCGACCCTAACCATGGGGGAATATCGGAGTTCGAATGTAAATCCTCGACACAGGGGGGTCGTACCTGTCGGGCTGAGTCATGAGGGGGTCGTACTCTTGGGGGTCAGTAACAGAAGTGGTATCATGGTGCAGATAGGTAATAGGGTATAGCGCAGCAGAAAATGAAAATATCCTGAAAAAAAACATGATATTAAATTTTCTTTGCAGGTTCAGTCGCTCCATTCCTCCACCTTCATGAGAAGGGCGTATACATTAGGCAGTACTTGACAGGGTAGATACAAGATGTAAGTGCATCCTCCGCAAAAGAAGTGGTTGCCAAAACCGAATTAGTGTCGCACGCGCTGCAAAGGCACCTCCTCCGCCTATCACTCGCTCCTTTTCCCTTAATACCTCGCTGAGAATGACGCTGTTGTTAGGGACCCTGTCGGAAAAACGACAACCGTGAAGAAAAAGCGCTGGGCAAATGAAGTTGTTTTTCAGGCTACAGGAATAGCACAACACACTATGTCTACTACAGTACAGTTTCGTTCGAAGGTCCCCATCATATAACACCTTTCAATCGATTCTGCAACTGTGAGTGGAGGAGGGATGCATGGCTTATACCAATACCAAATCGGATGATGACGATTGCTCCTATTCTTATTGTTTGCGTTCAAAGATATTGTTCTAGACACATTCCGAGTGTTGCCAACGAGTCACACTTGCAATGGTGAATGAGGGAGCGGATTTCCAGGTGGCCGGATCCGACCTCGATAGATCCTCGACGCAATTATCTCTTCAACCAAAAAGCTGTAGAAGAAAACTAAACAGACCATCAGGAAGCGCAAACCTTCCGCTTTCCAAAACTATCTTCCCTTTTTCAGGATCTTACAATATAAGAGATATATTGCTCTTGAAGTGGCAAAAACTCGCGTGAAAATTTGGGCCTCCTCGACATTTACTCGACGAAATTTGACAGACCCTATCTTTCTGCAAGGAAGGCTTCCAGAGCAATTTCGATGCTTGTTGGAAACGCGAAATCCAGCTCTATCTAACTCTACCTCAAGCTGCTTCAAAGGTTGTGAAATGGAGGAATGCAACCTTTTCATCGAGGGTGTAGATTCGGACGTTTTTTTTGAAATTTCGGCAAATCTGACCCAGCGACAAGTCGCGCAAAATCGCGCCGAAATGTCGTGATATGCAAATCGGCCTTTGATACACTCGGCTGTTTTGATATACTCAAGCAAGAATCAAGATTGAATCGCAACCCCGTGTCTTCAGGATTTCTGTGCGTTTCTGAACGAACCTCGCCTTGAGGTCACACAAAGTTAATGCCTCTTTCCTCGAGTCGATATTTCAGTATGTACACAAAAGTATGCAGCGATGGAAGACGTGCATAGATGACAAGATGAAGCGTCCTTAGCATTATTTTGCAGAATTTTTTTTGATTTGTTTTGCAGGATTTATTTTAATTGAATTAATTTGCTCTGTTAGAGGGGGTCGTGCCAGGATCTCGATTTCGGGGGGGGGGTCGTACCTCTGCGACCACGTACTCGACACGATTTTCACCCTGACCCTAACCCCATTCGAGTGGTTGATTAATGGATCCCACTCGACCTCACACTTTTCGGGATTTATATCGAACTCATCTACGCAGCCTTTTCTCAGTGCTGCGTTTCAATGAAATTATTATCGAAGTAATTTCCTCCAATGTAGCATCTTTCCTCCAATTACATATTTTCTTATAACTCAACTCCATGGCATTCTAAAACCGGTTCCATCACATCGTCCTTTTTAAATTTTTCATTCACGGCTCAGCTTTATTACCATGTTAACTATCTGCCAGAGTGGTGCCTCCAAACCAAGTTCCCAAACGCCGGCTGAAAGCTCATCGACTTCCTCTTCGACCAACAAATCAATATTCCCACAATAGGTTTACAGTTTGTAAATAACATGCAATTCATCCCATTTTCACCGTAGGGCACATTTTTTCTTTAATTCATCTGCGGATTTAACGTAACTACACATATAATTGTTGCATATGTGGGCCGCTGCTGGTCGGTCGATACTCAGAGAATATTTAGCAGATTTATTAGTCGAATCGAATAACAGGAGAACTGATGGTAGAACTGATAATAACTGATAAACTATTGGGTTTATATACCGTAGTTTGGGCGCGAAAATCAGATCAGCGCCCAATGATCTCAATAATTTGTAGATACCTAACAATAATCTTCCAGAGAGAGTGAATGATGCCTGGAGGGCGGAGTGGTTTTGATGACATCAGCGTTCATCGTTGGTGGACCAGACTCTTACAAGGAAGGTCGTTCAGGGTGTGCCAAGCTTTTTCAAAACGGTTTCTTGCATGATATAGGGGCACATGCGGGAACCACAGAACCATGGTTCATTTTTCCTGAACGGCCCTCTGAATACCAGAAAAGGGGTCCCTAGTTCGATTCCTCGTGGTGACAAATTTTTGCATTTCGAGTTGACGTTCCAAAATTCGAGTTAGCATGAATAATTAGTACCATATTCATGATTAGGACCGTCAGTAACCCTTACAAATAGACTTTGATTGAAAAACTGGTGAAAAAGGTGTGACTAGGGACCCCCTTTTCTGGTATTCAGAGGGCCGTTCAGGAAAAATTAACCATGGTTCTGTGGTTCCCGCATGTGCCCCTATATCATGCAAAAGACCGTTTTAAAAAGCTTGGCACACCCTGAAAGACCTCCTTGTTAGCGCGCTTGAGGTGCAATTGGGACCACTTTTTCACGCTCTTCCACCAACTACAGTCCATGACATCATCAGAAGCGTCCGCCTTATAAGTATAATGTTCAGTGGCTTCAATCCACTACAACGGTGTAGTATTGTAAAAGAAAAAGTGGTGGCGTAACGGTGGGTCCAGGTGTTGCTAATAAGTTCCACGGTCCCAGAGATAAAATCCCGCCCACGTCAATAAAACCTCAAATTGATTCGAACTCAAATAATTTAGGACCATATTTATCTTAAAAAGTATAAAACTAGCACTTGTCTCCTCCAAGTTTTGGGTTGCAACTTGGCCCTCTATTATTGCGGCCATCTTCACAGTCGTGAACCTTTACACTTCTCAGTTAGTGCCGCACTCGGAAGGGTTCACTAATCGAACTTACTAACCATTATCTTTTATCCCTTATAGAAGCTTTTGGACTTGAGAGCTGTGCATGACAGCACGTGCAAGATGACGTCGTACTTCTGAGTTTTTCAACCCAGTAGTGGGCCTGCGAGTTCTAACCACCACAATGATCTGGCCTTTTCGGATAGATTCACGTCTTTCACCTCCTGAGTGGAGCGATGATGATGTGTCTTTGCAGTTGATGCAGTTGTTGAGAGTGCACCTAACCTATCAATTATTTCATGATTCTCGTTATAAACGGGAATGTGTGGCATATCCGCCTATATGTGCACCCATACAGCTCTACTTCTTTCTCCTTGACTTTGTCTCCTCTCTACTTTGTCTGTGCAGGTGACGCGAAAAATACAAAAATCAAACCATCTATCTCGAATCATCCCTGAGCATTGCGCCGGGCATCCTGCTCTTCTTGAACTATAAAAATCGGAACTCGGAACAAGAAGTTAATGAGGTGTTTTTGTGGAAGAATCGCGAAGAGCAGTCCTCAGTTGCTTTCCTTACACAACAGCCAGCTTAGGCCGATGTCAGACTTTGCGAATCGCGCGATTCGCTAGCGTCTGCGGTCGCGTCGCGGCCAGTGAATCACTCAATTGGCTGGTACCGCAACGCGACCGCGGACGCTAGCGAATCGCGCGATTCGCAAAGTCTGACATCGGCCTTACTTACACAGGAAGAAAGGATCGGAGTACATCAAAGTGGAAGGGCGACTTTGCAGAATTGCGCAGTCGAGGATCAAATCTCTATCATTGAAAATCATCCGCAGGATGTGGTAGAACATGTCTTGGCCTGACATTTTATGCATTGCTGAGGTTCACGTTGTTTCGAAACTGTTCTGGGGAGAACTTCAAGCTCTGTAATTTACCAGAGCCACAACTGCTCACCTACTTTCGCTTTATGCTATTTCGAGGTCTATCATACTATGTTCAGACACTATCATTGCAGGTATTATTTAACGGTGAATTTTTTCATTTCCGTCCTGAATCACTAGCCTTCTGCCCGACTTATTAGTTCCGCTGTATTTTCTTTGAAAAGCTTTTTTTAAGATGAAGTGATAGGTGTTGCTAACTACAAAATTGAATGTAGTAAAAAAATATTTATTCAAGGCATCTAATATTTGCTCAACAGAATTATGGTGTAACTATTAGTAGATTTCCTCAATCAAAATGCCGTGTACAAGCAGAGTGAGTTAAAGAGTTATGGGCGACGTGGTTGAATTGCGAGTGTGCATTGCACCGATGAGTTCGCCGAGGGTTTGCTGATTACTGAGTGTGAATTGGCAGTTTTGTGAAGAGGCGGGGAGGGAGTAAGATGATTACCCTCATTCACCAGCACCACTTTGAATTGACGACGACAAAGCGTCATCCCGAACCTTTTCAGCGACAACCCCGGCAAAATGTAAGTCGCTTTACTTAGCAGCTTGTCAAAAAAAAAGTTTATTAGCCACGGAACTGTTGACTGTTTTGATAAGAAGGTCAATACCCGCGAACTTTCTATTTTTCAATTTCAAACTGCTTTCCACTTCAATTACAAGTTGCCTAAGGCATGAAACAGATGTGGTATGTTTGCCACATATGAGAGAGTTTGTTGGCTGGTGTTGAGATCCACGCAGAGTCGTGAGAAGCGGTGTTTCGGCATTATTGATGGGTCTGAAACTATTTTTGGTACTTTTTTCTTTTCTGAGCACCGCCATGTCATTGAATCCCGCCATACGACACAACCTAGTCCTCCCGCAATAGGCCTTTCAATAAATTGAATCTTGCCTGAGCAACTTAGACCGATTCGTCATAGTTATTGGCGAGAGTTAGAGTTTGTGGCGGACATACGGAGAAATTATATATGTACTTGACGGGGAGATTGGGATAGTAGCAGATTATGATAGTGCGCTTACAAGATTAGATACGTGTTGATCTATTCGCTTGTAGTCGCCCAATCTACTACTCTCCAGCGATTTCAACCGATACGTATCCAATCTTGTCAGCGCAATCTCCTTCCGACTCTGATATACGTATTCTAGTGGTTCCTGTCGGCCTACTATCCTAATCTTCGGAGTCTGCGAACACTATTGAGCGCGGCGCAGAATCTTAATTTTGATATGGTGATTAAGGCTATCATGGAATGGTCGTCGTGTATTTTCGAGCCGTATGTTTAGACTCGAGCTTTTAAGCTCGTATCCTTACGGGTCACTGCGCGTGCTTTTGAAGCGTGATACAATTCCGGCGAGACGATGGTGCTTGATTAGCACTGTAAAACGTCCATGGTATTGTATCCAAAAGTAGGACGAAGTGGAATTGTAAGTGGAAGCTGCACGTCGCCACGCATATAGGGGTCCGAGGGATCGAATCCTGGTCGTGAGTCGCCCGGAGCAAGGCAAGCCTTCCATCCGTCCGGGCGCTATGAGATCGCCAGACTAGCTCTGGTATGAAGGATATCAATATTAATCTGACTTGTCATAAGTGGGGCTGGTCCCGCAATGTCATGGTGGTAGGCCAATCGCAATATGAAACACCACTGCGAATGTACAAATGCAAGTAGAATGCGTCCGCATCCCAAAAGGGACTGTTCAACGGCAAATGCTCTATACTTATGATCCAAAGTAATTAATTCTCATTAATACTCAACTGAAAATTGGACCGAACAAAATCACATGAGAACGTTTTCCGCTCAATGATATTCGTTTATTTGTAGGCGAGGGATAATTAAGTTGCAAGACTACTAGGGAAGGCCTACCAACTCTCCATGGAATTGAATCTAGGGCCCAGATAAATCATTAGAGCCCGGAAGGCTGGCAGCAAATGTGGAGTCAAAAACTGCTACGTGAACCTGCCAAGCAAGTTATGGACGGCCAAAGTTCAAAAGACCAATTAGTATTTCGTATGAGCCTTTTTGCAAGGGACACCTGTTCCTGATTACCAATAGGACGTGTATTCTTGACGCTGACGCCATTTGACAACCTCTGGAAATGCAAAAAAAGTTGTCATGACGGGGAATTGAACCGTTGACCAGTTTGATCGCTCGCAACTTCCCTGACAGTTTACTTGGCAGTTTTGGTCTGCATATTTGTGACCAGTATTCAAGGAGCTATCGATTCGCCTAGGTCTAAATTCGAAGCTCTATGAGAATTTGAAATCCTTTCTTGGTAAGAGGGTATGTGAAAATTTTTGCAGAAATCCATCGTAAATCACAAAACAAGATCACAAAAGAGGAACAATGTCATATCCCCATCCCTCTCAATCTTTCCCCTTCAATTCTCATCCTCTTGGGATTGTCAGTTCCCTTCTTCTCGAGAACCGAGAAAGCAGCAAAACCACCCCTTTCCGTCTTTTTCTGCCACGGTTTAAGTTTTCAGCCGTGACGCTCAAATTTCAGCACTCCGATGTTTTCAGTTATTTACTGCTCTCGAAACTAGTTCTCCGATTGCCAGAGGCTTAGCTGAAAATACTCGCGTGCCTTTTTATCGATTGGCATAATGCCAACAAGAGTCGACATCTGTTGCAGACGTCTAGCTCCACGGGCAATTAGCGCTCCGTTGCTGTTTTGGCGTCCTACCAGCCTTTTCCATTCGTACAGCTTCTTGCTTTTTTTAGATTTTTTTCTTTAAACTATTTCCGTGCTTTGGCTCTCTACTTTTCTGTTCCATTTTCTTTTTCATACTGTGAGTGAATTTGTTTTATAGCATTTTAGGAAGCTCTTCTTCTAGGTGTCATTTGAAGAAGTGTTTACCCGGGGCGAGTAGTCTCGATGTCTTCTTTATATTATCCCCCCAACAATTGTCGCGATTTGGGCCAATCCCGCTTAATGAATCAGTAGGTACACCATTAATAATCCTGAAATGAAATGTAAACTTTTTTCCGAAAGATCCCATGAAGAAATGAAAAGCCTGGCCATGAAAATTTTACTCAAGTGGACAATACCGCGCTCATTCTGGTTCTTCGTGCTCTTTTGTGAACCTTCGAATTATGTCCTCCGCAGAAGTCTCACGAAATGGCGCTTTGGATGAAATCACTAGATTTTGCGGAGTTTTTATTTGCTTCGTTCCTCGTAAAAAAAATCATCAGTGGTACCGCTTGATCAATTAGTGTGGAACTAAGCTTCGGTTACAAGGCTTCTGTCAACCAAAGGGTGAGAGCGTAGCTGGAAAAGCACACACTTTGTGTCTTATTGGGACTAAGCCTTTTGAAGAAGATAAAGAAAGAGGAGATGCTGTGATAGTGTGCACTTGTGAGAGCTCCCAGACATCACTACAAAACGCTGAACCGCCAAGGCTCACGGTTGACAGATGTCCTGAGACCAATTGCGCATGTGACTTAGTCTTGGCAAGACATACGGCGGACATCTGCTGACGTAACTGTTCGCGCTGGTACTAACAGAGAAGAACATGTTAGGACCTGACATACAGACTCTCGCTTTCGACACTTAACAACACAAGTCATGTCAAGGCCGTAGTACCTGATATGTTCTGTTTTGTCTACACTTGAGAGCGACGGTAGGCTTCACAGTTCTTAAACATGTTTTTTTTCGTCAGCGGATTGCCGTTTGTCGACAACAGACCGCACAGGGCAATTCAAAATTCTGGTAATACTCGTACGACCAAGCCAGGTTGGGCCCATAAACATTAGGGAGAACAAAGGTTGCTCACGATCAATCCTCTACGAATCCTTTCCTCTTCTTCAGGCTTCAGTGTTCTCCCTAAGGACATGAGCCCCACTTACGATATTAATTGAATTGTATGCGCATTCGTTACGAGATGTGTTCTTTTGGCCGTATTCATAGTTCGCGACTCTAGAGAGATTAGGATAGTGGGCGACAAGATATTAGGATACATTATACGAAGTTAGCGATTGCGTTGACAGGAATTGGCCGATGTCAGAGTCTGCGATTGGAGCGATCCGGTCAAATGTGAATCGCGCGACCATCGCGCGATTCGCGCGACGATCGCGCGATTGACATTTCTCCCATCATGACCAATCGCTCCAATCGCGCGATGGGCGCGATCACTCCCGTTGTGGCTGGCGCGCCCCTCTCGATCGATACGTTGACTGAGCTATCGATCGAGAGGGGCGCGCCAGCCACAACGGGAGTGATCGCGCCCATCGCGCGATTGGAGCGATTGGTCATGATGGGACTCATGTCAATCGCGCGATCGTCGCGCGAATCGCGCGATGGTCGCGCGATTGGCATTTGACCGATCGCTCCAATCGCAGAGTCTGACATCGCCAATGTACTTCGTATAGATTGGAAATCGGCTGAGAATGGAGACCTGTCTGACTTCAAGCGAATAGATCGTATAGCATATCTAATACGAAGTGAGATCTTGTCAGCGCACTATCCTACTCTACTACTATCCTAATCTACTACTATCCTAATCTCCCCGTCAATACATATCTTTTTCATTGTCGCGCACTATCCTACTCTCCGGAGTCGCGAACTATGAACGCAGCCTTTGGATTCTTATCAGATTTCGTTTGCACGCCATGCAAACAAATATTAATTATTCCTTCAAAACTGTGCTTTCTGAACCTCGTTTTACCCTGTTTTTCTCAGAACAGTGGGGCTCCAAACGTTTGTTGCAAAAAAAGAGCTGAAAGTGATTTTTTGAGTAGTGCAGAAATTTGCAAAGTGCAAAGAAAACGTTTTGAGGTTCTTTTGAGCCCTTTTGGTTTTGTTCTGCAATAAACAGTTGAAGCCTCACAGTGTTTCTAGCTAATAATTTACTCTCGTTGTACCTTGATCTCTAGTGTTTGTAACAGCTATCGAAGACGGCTGTTCGACGGCTGGACAAGACAAGCGCTGCGTTGGCGAAATAACAATTAGCTCGATTCTGACCTCTCATCTCTTTTCCGTACCGATCGGCGACAGCCGTGTTGCTGTTCCTTCTGAATTTTCATTTGAGGTGCAGCCTACCTATGTTTGTCATAGATCAGTTTTCCTTCCATCATTCTTCGTAATAAAACGTGAGAGAGCATTCCGAAGAGGTGATGGAGCACACCTGGCTGCAATAAAAAGCCCATTAAAGTAACACCACGACGTCATAAAAAAGTATCGGCGACGAAGACCAGTCTGGGCTTCCTCTTGGGTGGCTGGTAGTAGAAAGGGAATAAGGCTTATTATATTTATTTATTGTGTCTGTGTACTGCACGTACTATACGGGTGTAAATGTACGTCCATGCGTCTTTAACTGTTAAAGCAACAGTCCAGGCAGGTTTCAACTAACTTGCGTCATTGAGGCGGGTGAAAACATGCCCCAGCCCATAAAGAGGCTTATCGCCCAACATACGCTGTGCAGAGTCCGCGCTTGACTAGCGATCGTTGCGGGACCGCCGCGCTGTATGAGGTCGATTCCATAAGAACGCAATTGAAGCGCTTCAATTTCGATTGCTGGCAAGTAGTTATGTATTTGCAAGCATGCAGCTATTTGCCAGCAGTTGCAATTAAAGCGCATGTACTACGGGCAGGTTCGGACAACTCGTCCAACACACGTCTCCCTAAACGGCAGGGCATGTCCCTGTCTAAGCCCCAGTTGGGCGTTTTCTTCACTTTTTCTCTTTACGTTCGACCACTTTTCACCTACAACTTCCATATAGGTGCTTTTGGCCCGCAAATTCGTTCCTGGACTGTTGCTTTAAGTAGCGGGGACAATGGGCGAAGCTGATGCGGGGGGGGGTGCTTTTTCCACGTTAAGTGGAGGTGGTTTATGAATGATTAGCGGGGCTTTTACTGGCCAAATACCTACGGATTCTCTATCTACTACGGCTAACTCCAACATACCTTATGCGTATTCCTTCCTTCCGCGTTAGGCCGATGTCAGACTTTGCGAATCGCGCGATTCGCTAGCGTCCGCGGTCGCGTTGCGGTACCAGCCAATTGAGTGATTCACTGGCCGCGACGCGACCGCAGACGCTAGCGAATCGCGCGATTCGCAAAGTCTGACATCGGCCTTAAGCGGTGACCAACTTCGTGAAGTTTTCTGCGAGTGTGAGGGTGGGGGAGGGGTTGGGTAAACGTACTACCTTTCTACTTTTCTGAATCAAGGTATTCTCCCTACTACATGAACCCCTTTTTCGTTTTGCCCTTTTATAGTAGAGTGACAGCTTAATGGAAGCGTGCTAATTTTTCTGATGAGTGGGGCTCCTGCCCCTTCGAAGTTTAGCGGAAAGGAACATTTGCGTCGACTAATCTTCCCCATGTTGGCCTTGGACAGAAAACATTGTAACCGGAGAAGCCAAAATCCTCCGCTTAAGAGTGCAATCCGATTTTCAGCGAGGAATGGGCCCTGTCAAGACGTTTAAAGCTCCTTGCCTTGCTTGTTGGTTTTACCTGCCGATTCTTTGCCCTTTTCTATTTAAATGTCTCTCTAAGGCCCGGGCTCACGGAAATTCCTTACTGAATGTTTCTTTTTGCTGGTCGTTTGGCGCCTTCACATACTAAGGTTCAGCAAGGAGAATTCTAACTCTTCTCGTCCCCGATCCATTTGCTCCATTTCTGAACTTACACGATCTTTCACTATCATCAAGAAGATCCTCAATGGATTAGGAGTTGTGTTAATGACACGTGTTTTTATATATTTTTAGTATTGTGCTGTCCCGGAGCTTCATAGTACCTAAGTATTGTATTATTACAAATTATACGTATTTTATTGTATTATACCACATAAAATAAATGAATATTGATATAACACAGAGAGGCACCATAGGTTTCATTCGAAAAAGAATTCCAAAACTTACCAAAGTTCAAATATTCAAAAAACAAGCCAAAAAACAAAAGCAAAAAAACAAGGCAACGACAGTCAGTACTCGCACTATTTCAAGCAGAGGTAAGGGAAGTCATTTATTCAACTCCATGAGCGCTCGCTCTGGAGTTGCTTATATCCTGTGCTGAAGCAAACATTTGGGTACCTCTGCTGTAGGGATACCACTCAAAATAATCATACAAGCTCTGATAAGTGTTTGTCAGACCTAAAGAATATGCTGTACACCGAAATATCGCGGAAGTTTCAAAGGAATTCTTTTTGATTTTTTGGCTTTTCTTGGAATGTTTGGACTTTTTAAGCTTTTGTAATCCTCTCATATAGTCTTTGGAGCCTCTCTGTGTTACTCATATACAGGGCGGTGGGAATACAGGGGGCCAGAAAAAAAGGACATTTTGCCCAGGTCGCACTTCGGCCTTTTTTTCTTCGCAGAGATTGCCGTCGCTGACGGGAGTTCCTCAGCAAAATATTCCCTAATGTCCCTCTATAAGTGAACGCAGGCCCTCCTTCACTACCCTCACCGTCTTCAGAATATGACGTCATCTGTCACCGTCGTCGAGCTCAGGGAGGCCTACAGTAACTGCTTCATCCTGAAGCTCTTACATAATTTCTTGGATCGATTCAACGTGGGATAGTTTCCTAGGGACATTAGCTCTAACTATGCAAACCCCCTCGGAACCCGCCCTTCGGAACCCGTCGTAACGGTACACGATCAGTCGAGAACCCCACTGAGCTCGACCAGAGCACCATGTTTCCGGGGCAAAATAGTTCACTGCAAAGCTTTCGGCTCCCCA
The DNA here is from genome assembly GCA_036418205.1 of Ostertagia ostertagi. Classification (NCBI taxonomy): domain Eukaryota; kingdom Metazoa; phylum Nematoda; class Chromadorea; order Rhabditida; family Trichostrongylidae; genus Ostertagia; species Ostertagia ostertagi. Next base: position 4,556 of record MU870336.1, on the reverse strand, counting down.
TACTTTCTTGCACGATTTGGGGCGCGGCCGCGGCGAGCGCGGACGAGTCGATAGTGCCCGCGAACTGTGGTGGTGATGCGTTTTCAAATTTACCCACACAGTTCGCGGGCACTATCGACTCGGCCGCGCTCGCCGCGGCCGCGCCCCAAATCGTGCAGAAAGTATGGGAGCAGATTTTCTTATGAAATGAAATGCGCTCTTCAATTCTAAGTTGGGAGCACACGCTTTGAGCTGAGCAAAGTGTGATTAAATCCATTTGAGTCTGGAGACAAAATGTCTTTTTTATTGCCCCCCCCCCCTGTATATCCATCTTCAGTTGACCTAAAATGAACCTTTTCGTAATTATGCCATTTTCTTCGTTCCTTCTTTTCCTCTCCTCCTACCTTTTCTTTCTTCTTTGGTTTCTCTATCACACTTGATTGCCTGGAAATTCAGGCCATTTCATGACGCTTCACGCGCGTTATCCATGAAAAATTGGCAATAACGCCTTAGCGAGCCATATTAATTGCTTATTTCCCTTTGAGCGGCTACCTCCCTTCTCGCTTCGCTTTTCGCTCACTCTTTCTTATCATCATGTGTCTTATCATAAATCTTTCCGACGAGTTTATCCCAGCATATGTTCCTACGCTATGGTTGGTGGGAGAGTCTTTCTTATCATCTCAAGACACGATTGAACTTGCCGTTTGTTTGGTCGTTTTGTCGATTGAGAAACAATTGCTTTGAATGGCCCTCTTTAGCGTATGAAGTTTTCCTCAGGGAGTACTATCTGAAACTGGAGCAAACAACGAACTCTACGGTCATAATCTTTGATTAGTGACTTAACGGCGGACCGGGTTTTCCGCGGAACTACCATATTTTTCGTTTGTCTTTTAGTCAAAGTCATAATGGGACAAGGACTTCATTCGCTTAGCGTTTCGAAGAAGGCTACCAAGGACAAGATCGCCTTCTTCAGAGGATAAGTACAGCCTAATCGCAAATATCATTCCAAGCACTAAAGCATTTCCCCTACCTTGAACTACAGGTATCTGGAGAGAAATTGCCAAGCGTGAAAGGCCATTTGCCTCGTCTTCAGTGCGCTGTTTTTACTGTTGGGGCCATCGTGACCGATGTTGGCCACCTTTGTAAAGAAGCTTTGGAATATTTACCGCCTGCGATGCGAAACCCGAAATGTCCGTTTTTTGACCCAGATGCACTAGTATTTTCTTGTTTTCTTTAATGTTGCCGTTCTTTTAAGGGTACATTTTCCCTCATGCTTTCTTGAGCTCTTCTATGCTGACATGCAAGACCTTGGGACACATGCTGTACTCTCCCGGCCAACGATGAGAAGTAAAATTCTTTCAATTTTACTTGTTTCCTTACTGAAACTTCCCAATCAATGGGCTTATTCATTGTATTTACGCACTATGTAGTTAGTTGGTACTGAAAGGGAAGAAACTGTTGTATTAGGAACAAATAAATTTGGAGGGATTTCTTTCCCATCTTTGGCCAAGAGAGGTGGGTGGGTGCCGAACATGATTCCTGGATTTGAGCCCCACACTCGCCAAACAACCACGGCAAATTCAAAATATTCAAAATACCTCCCCTCTGTGGTAAGAACGTTTAGTTTGTGGAATAAAATCAGTCGCAAATATATTATATACTTTGGGGTGTGCATTGAGAGCTAAGGTGAGCATTTAGGAGATTCTTCTTTATTTCATCCTTTGGCTTCGAGACCTAATGGAAGGCAGAGCTAATCCCTTTTCTCAGCGATTCCTTTCTCATTCGGACGTCACAGAGGCGCTCCCCTTTCCGTTTTTCATCGCTCTGAATTGCTATGCTCGTCTATGCTTCGCTTAGCATGATTTATTGACGTCATGATAATCCTTTTTGGCAATTCGATTTTTCTTCCAAGGGCACATCGCGGCTCTTCTTTTTCCTCATATTCAATGTCATCTGTAGATGTGCTCGTTTTTCCCTTTGATGTTCTTATTTCGGTTTCCAAGGACAAGCGGACTCTTTACTCTTCTTATTCCTTCCCCATTTCTTTTGATTACGAGAACTGCCATTATTCTTTTCTTTACCGTCAGTTCTGTTTCGGCCGCCTCTTTTTATTTTAGGCTCTCAAGGACATATCACCATTCTTTTCCTTTTGATATTTGATTCATCTTTCCATTGGGCTGTCATCTTTTTCAAATATCACAAATAAATATGGGGAAAATAAGCTTTCAGTTTTGGTCAGCTCTGCTTTGTTTACATGAGAGGGCAAAAAAGTCACTTTCCCTTCACATTTAGAAGGAATTAAATACACTCTGCAATACGAATACTTCCAAATTAGATTTTAAGAGCACATTTCTATCCATCAAATAACTCAATAATTGCCTTTGACGCCGGACGAACTCAGAATAACGTGCCACGGAACATGGTCAACTGCTCGAGCTTGACGAGGTTTTGTTGTGGGCATTACGCAGTCGTCTGAAATACTGTTTGGAAGGGGTCTTACACAGTCTGAGTTGAAGTCCAGCACGCTGAGGGTCTAGATCACCAATAACCTTCCAATGACGTCATTAAACCGTACCGCCCTTCATCCATAGTGGCCTTTCATGTTCACAAAGTGCTGGGTTATGAACAAAATTTTCGCCCCAGGCGGGACTAGAACCCGCACCTCTCGCTTTCCGGGCAAGTGCGCTACCAGTTACGCTACCGGGGCACCATTTCGCCCCAACTCAGCTTTTCATGGCAAATTTACCACAGCTTGTCAGCACTCACATGTTCAAGGTAGCTGTAGGCAAGCATGTTAGACTAGCGATGACAGGAATCTTCCTAGCTATGCTTTTGCCCTTTGCAAAAGAAAGCTCGCCAAGGAGTCGATCCGCTGACCTCTTTGCCTGTGAGCCCAGACCACTGCCCCTGCGCTTTTCTGCTTCATAATTCCTTTCAGAGAAGATAGTGTTGAGCTCATGCGTATCAAGGCGCATATAGTGATGTACATGTCATTTCAATTGGCCTGGTAGACCAAATGACCTTTCCTGGTAAGTGTTATTCATTTCATCT
>MU870335.1:6590-31191 GCA_036418205.1 Ostertagia ostertagi | reverse complement strand
CGATGTCCTCATTGGGCGAGAAGCTCATCCGGAAGCATTCGAACGGCGGCGGAAGACGCTCTTCTTGGTGCCGAATAGCGCCTTCAGGTTGCGACAGTATCCGTCCAGTTCAGCTCTCCTGGCTCCTTCGGGAGGATGTGACGAGCGAAGCGGGTGTGACTTGTAGCGTCCAGCGCAGAGACGAGCAAGCGTGTCTTCAACACTTCGTCCATCCCTTGACAGTCGACCTCGAACACGTCCTTGTGCCGTTGAACCATAGCTCGAAGCAGTCATCTTGATCAGCGTCGTAGGAGAACTTCTCGATTCTCCTTGAGACCTCGGTCGAATACGGTCTCTTGCGGCGCGACTGTAGGCGTGGCCATCTTCTGGAGCAGGTCGACGAGGAGCTTCTGTTGAGCGGCCATCATCTGCAGCAGGTCCTTGAAGTGAGTGTCTTCTTGCATCCCGGCGAAGGCGGCGTGGTCCTTGAAGTCGTTGTCCTGATCGCCAGTTGTTGTGTCCTTCGGAAGACGGGCAGCAGTAGCAGAATATTTATTAGAAGACATTGAACTGAACTACAATGAAACTGTACACTTATATACCGTACTGGCCCGCCAGATCTCTGGTCAAAATCTAGCAGGTCGCGTAGGTTACAGATCAAGTACAAAAGAAAAGAGATCACATGGTGTCCCAACATGGTTAGGATAAGTAGAGAAGTTATCTTCTTGAAGTCAAGTACCAATTTGGCTCAATTTTTGTTGGTGAAGGTCGCATGGAGGACGGGCCAAGTAATGGTTTTAGGTCTTTTTAAGTTCTTATACATGATTGTGATTTCTTCCGTGGTTTCAGATCCGAGCTGCTGTATCTTCCTCTCGCAGGCCGATAAGAACGAAAAGCTGGAGCGATATTTGAGCAACTGATACGGACTGTCGCGGTACGCGACGGTCGTCCGGGCGCGCGCTGCACGCCTGGCTCTGTCTCGCTCCATGGCCATTTATGTTTGGGCGCGCGCGGCCCTCGAAGCGTGCGCCACGTAGCGGCCCCGCCCCCAGCCGAGGTCAGTCGTCATGCGGTCGCCTCTGCCGGTGGAGGCGTACTTCCTCTAGCGAGGGGGAGCCTCAGGCTACAGCCGCCAGGAGGCCAAGGGCGAAGTGCGCAGAGCACTTCATGGGCGCATTGCTGCCGTGCGGTCGGGCGCACGGTAGTCTCCCTTGGCGGAGCATCGGTAAGTTTGCACCATGCGTCCCTATCGAGGTTCGCTCGCTTAGGCCCTGATGGTGTGATCGGCTGTAGGGCCCTCAACAACATCTGAGGGAGGAGGCAGAGTGCAGTGTAGGATTACCGCGAAGGACCCTTCCGAGGACATGGTCAGATCCGACGCCGGCAAGGACGTAAGAGTAGGACGATGGATTGTTCAGGAAAGGACCTCTAATAAAATGTGATGGTGAAAATGTAGTCCGGGGGGCACTCTATCTAGGTGAAGCTGCGGAAGGACACTCATATCAAATCAAGTAAGTTGGAAGGCACTTATCTTATCATATCTTCTCTAAGACCGTGGCCACTGGACTAGTACGCTTACTCCTGTCATATTGGTCTAGGGCTAAAATGGCTGCTACCCTGCTGGCTCCTTACTTTCATCAAACCTTCTTGCGACTGCCATGCAAACCCTCGAAGAAAGGGCCTTCCCAGGTATCCGATTTTGTATGGCACGGTTGGTATCCCTATCTAATCATACACTCAGAGACTGTGCTCTGGATGGTGATTAGATATGACCGCCCTTCCGCAGCTCCACTTCGATTAGATATTGCCAGTTCGATTAGATATTATGAGTGGCCCCCCCAAACTACATTTTCACCAAATGTGAGTGTTTATATGTGTTGTATTACCATGTGTGGAACTAGTGGTCAGGGAGCGCCAGGGCAAGGGGCCCGACTTGTGCGCTATACCGTCCAATGTATCGGTTGTTGTGCATGCTTATGTTGTGCTGCGTAGATGCCTCGGGGAGCGGCGCCGTGTCGGGGGAAAACGGCACGGTCCCCGGGATGACCCGCTAGGACAGGCACCCTCTAGTTGAGAGAAGGGGATCCGGAACCCCGATCTGTCGCACCGGGAACGGGACCCGGAGGGCGGTCTCGGGGAAGACGGGCACCCTTCCCCCAACGGTTCCGCGACAGGAGAAGTTGTTGCTTCGTGATACTGCTTGAGTTGGCCTTGTCTGATTTTTTTGTCATGAATTTTGCCTTTAATTGAGAAACATAATCAATAAAGAACTATTGAGGATTTGTAGAATTATACAGACACAGAAAGCGGGCATTATTCACTAAAGTAATGAGGGTGCATGAAATATATATCAAGGCTTCTTAGGAAGATTAGACTTTCAAACCGGGGCGCAACTTGCTTTTACATGAAACGCGAAGGGGTTGACTGGAACAGATCATGAAGTCAACGTGGCAATCAATGGGGAAACTATTTCAGCTACGTTTTTAACCAGATCGTGCCGCAGTTATGTTGTCTCTTCTCACATCCCAACAATTCCATGATAATTTGCTATTGTAAACGTAGGCATAACATTGGTAAGTTAAGGATTTCAGTGCAATATGGCGAACAGAAAATGTGTTGTATGCGGTGAGATAAGCCGTTTGGACGGAGCGAGCACCCGAAGTAAGGCGTGAATTATATTGTTCTGCTGTAGTCACGTACAATGCGCGACGCATTGACGCGTTGAAACGTGTGCTCGCCCTCGTTTTCTCTGCGCTCTCAACGAAGAGAGAACGCGTCGAGCAAACTCGCCAACTGTACTAAGCGCCGTTCATATAGGAGGTGGAGGATGGACACACGCTCGCGCGCGGCGCTCAGGCTCCCCGCCCGCGCGGCGGAGCGTACGCTGCGACGCTCGACCATTTTTGGATTGCTGCCCTGGACCGAAGGGGTAGCGTCGTTGTTGGCATGACCTTCAGAATGGCTACCGCAGAAAGCGCGTCGCTGCGAGCGCAATGTACGTGATTGCGGCAGGAACGTCGTAATTCACGCCTTACTTCAGTTCTCGTTCGTTCAGTTCTCGTTTGTTTTTTCGTTCTCGCTCCGTCCAAACGGCTTATCTCGTATGCGGGCAGTTTGCGAGAGGAAGCACCATGAAGCAGACAATCCCTAATAAGAAAAGGAATACTATCTTGACCGCTTCACTTTCGTTCGTTGGTTATTTGGAGAAGGAGAAAGTAGGGAAGTTGGATGGATGACATCACCAACAGAAGCAAATACATGTGTCAACGTCATGTATTATTGGCGGTAAGACAAAATGAACTTGTATGACATAATATCATTTTTACTGTATTTACTTAAACAGGCACAATTCTTGTCTGCTGAGATTGTTAGGAGATTGAGAGTGAAAGGAGGCCGGCACATAGTCGTTAAGATCCTATGGCAGGGAGTAGGACCGCAGGGGCTGTCAACACCGATATTCCTTGAATCCTCGTGGAGAATATTAACTCAGTGAGTGACGTAAGGATTCATAGAGTTCAAATGTGACCGTTTGATTGGGCGGTTCTACGGACTTGACGTGGCGACAGCTCCACTTCATAGAAGTCGTGAGGATGACCCGCTTCGAAATATTAGGTCATCTCATTCAAACATGTCCACGGTTTTATTCGAATAAAATGAACAGCAGGAAAGATAAAAAGCTAATACTTTGGTGTGAAGTCAAGCAGATCTTGTCGTTGTTAACGACCCGATCCCAGCGTCTAGAAAACACTGGACACCGCGCAGCTTCTTCATTTCAACAAGTATAGACAAGATGCTTTTGATGTCAGTATAGATGATCAACGAATTGTCGTAGCGCTTCCGAACGAGTAGGGCGTTCAGTTCGATAAAACAGCTGAGGTCGCATGGCTGCAGTTGGGAAAATACGGCTGATAAGAAGAGGCCACAATATCCGTTTGATCGAAATACCCGTGAGCAATATGAGCTATGTAGGGTCTGGTATCGACATAGGTGATGATATCGTTATTGTAGTTTTATACTGCTATTCCTTTGTCAATTTGTTCGCTAAGAAACAAGCCATAAACTTGAGAAACGCCGGAGGTTTTTTCCCGACAGAGCCATTTAAGAGGCACACCTCAGAAATCCATCGCCATAATAATCATCCACGTGAACCCACGTGACTTCTCGTGATCCAATTCGGGCAGTTCCTCATTCGCGTTAATCCAAAGTTGACACTTCTGACTTTGGCCTCAGCGTACAATTACACACAAATTTCGTTTATGAGCAGGGTCCAGTTTGATAGTCTTAAATGCCGCTATCGGCAGAGAAAATCATTACTACAGACACCAATTCGATTCTGGACTCCTGCATCTGGGAGTAAATGGGATATCCAAAAACATGTTCTGTGGACCATCCCCAATTTTTGGGCACAATTTGCGTAACAGGTGCAGCTAGACTGCAAGTCTCGTGGGCAAACATCGCAAAGGTTCAACATCTGTGATGCGCCATTTGAAACCTCATTTCATCCACCCGCTCTTCTTGGGCAAGGTGGACAATATGAACGCGTCCTCAACCACAACTCGCTTCCGTTCTCCCTTCTTTGAGCTCTCACACCATATCTTCAACGTAGCACTTCGAGAACACTGTATCACGCGTAAGTTGAGCCAGCACACAGAGAATTCGAGTTGCGAATTTTACGTGTGTCACCAGTCATTTGGAAATTCCACCTCGATTTGGGTCACTATGAATTCTTTTATGTGTTTAAGTGTTTCCTCCTGCAGCACTATAAACTAAATTAGAGTATACCGTAGCTGGGTGTGCTAGCTTAAAAGCAAAAGCAAGTAGAATGCTCTAGCTCTTTTACTTTTCCCACCATTTCTCTAGATGTCTGGACATGTTTGAATGAGTTGACCTAATATTTCGTTGGAAATCAGGAAGACAGGCCAGAAGTACCTTATCCACGTGATTTCTACCTAGTGTGGCGGCCTCCAGTTAGAATCGCCCAATCAGACGGTCAGAAACGGATTGCAAATGGTAGGCGAAAGCAAATGTTGTGTACCTAATTGAGGAAAATGTTCTAATTGGCGCCAAACATGTCCGATATTTATTAGGTTGGAACAGTTGAAATGTCGTTTTCGATCATCAATTATTTTCATTATAAAAACAATAATGAAGCACATCAACCTGAACCATCTCCTTCACCTGTGTCACAGGCTCATCACCTTTCGTTACGCAAAGCATGGATGCCTACCGCGTAGAACTCTTTCTGGTTCGACTCGAAGAAGTTGGGCACTCAAATTTTGACGTCGTCGCGGTTTCGAATTGGTTTGCTGCTAAGGAGTGTTGCGCTGACCTGGGTCAGTGACAGTCGGACGGCGCCGGCGAAGAAAAAATGACCCTCCAAAAAAAATCCGTGCTTTTCTTTAATTTTCTTCGATTTCCTCACATTTTTTTTGAAACAATATTGATCTATTTACTCAAAAAATGGTGGGCCCAATGACCCTGCGCTCCCAAAAAGGGCTAGTCACCCGGTACTGCAATGCGCTAATTCGTCTGACAGAGGAAGGGAAAGAGACTACGGCCCAGCCTGGACCCACTCCGAACAACGCCACAACATACGAAGAAAAACACGCCCTTCTTCTTGAAATAGAGGCTACAGCTCAATTACTTCTCGACACGCTGTCCACCTTTAACGCGACTGCAGACACATTAGTCGAATCTCTCAGTCAGGAAGAAGTGAAAGAAGTAGAGTCATACATGGACAAGGCACATGAGGCTCTTGAGAGGGCGCACAGTGTAGCCTTCAAGATGGAAGCCACATTGCGAAGCCGGACACAGAATTTCACTGGCCCATTGGAGAATCAGACGCGGCAAAACGGAGCATGTGTGCAGGTCGCGCAACCACGTCTGCCAGCTATCCCGATCCCGTCGTTTTCGGGAAAAATTTGGGAGTTCAATAACTTTTGGACGCTATTCACCGCCAATGTACACAACCAGCCACTAACGAATCTTCAAAAGTTCAACTACTTGTTAGACGCGCTTGCAGGTGAAGCGCGGGAAGTGGTGAGGCGTTTCCCAGTAACAGATGAAAACTATGAGCTTGCAATAGAAATGTTGCAAAAGAAGTACGCCGACAACTCAAAGCTAGTTTCTACTCTACAAACACGCCTGGAAAACGCGAAAGCGGACCGTTCAACAATTCAAGGACAAAGGCGTCTTCTGGAATATATCATTCCGATTGTAATGCAATTACAGAAGCTAAAAATTCACCTTGATGGGTCTTACTTGGTACAAAAAATTCTGGCCAAGTTCACACCAACTACACAACGCCACGTCCTTGCACATTACCTTCCTCATGGTACAGATGACTCAGCATGGAAAATGCAGGACCTAATCAATGCTCTTGATGACTACATCACAACAGAAGAACGCATTAACGATGTCGTTGAGAGGTCCGTCCAAAAGGAAACCCAAGTCGGCTCCATGAACTCGCGCAAATCCAAAACACAATCATCATGTATGTTCTGTAAAGCGGACACCCACAAATCGGCGGCATGCCCACGATATCCCACATTATCCGAAAGACGAGCTATCATGCAGGAACAGAAATTATGCCTTAACTGTGGAAAACAAGGACATTTTGTCTCACAGTGTTTTAGTAAAGGGTGCTCACACTGCGATGGTAAAAAACACCACCATACTTTATGCCCATTACGCAATTCATCCGCATCAACCCCAGAATCAATGGATCAACACCCCAGCCAGCGCTATTCGCCTAAATCACAGAAACCGAAACATGCTCCACCCAGGACAACAGTACAGGTGAACAGAGATACCGCACCAACGAATGGACCTCCACAACAAAACAAACCAAAAAGGACACAAGTACATCCGGTACAAAGTTCAACCGTTGATGACACTCAGCAATGTTTTCAAACAGTACAAGAAGCTAACCAGGACAGCTTAGTACTACATCACTCTGAAGCAAATAGTGTAGACCAGGGACAGGTTGCACTACTCACGGGGTGCGCTCAAGTGTGGAGCACACTCGATACGGACTGGAAGGAGGTCGAAATTCTATTTGACACTGGTGCGGACAGATCATTCATTAGTGAGGCACTGGCGCAAGACTTAGGACTGGACAGATCCAACTGTCGAACACTTACTATGCACACTTTCGGCAATAGAGAGCCCAAATGTGCTCAAAGCAGCTTGATTACGCTCAGTACATAAATACCCCCTCAACCTTTACACGGCACAAAACCTGACGAGGACAAGTAGAGCTGCGGAGTTATCACAAGAAGACATGAACTTCATTACCTATCACGGTATTGCCCTATCCCGCCCCACTAAAAAGGAGATGTCAAACCCAGAAATTCTCCTTGGTTGTGATCAGCTGTGGAACTTCCTCGAGTCCAGTTCTCCTCGATATACATTACCATCGGGACTGCAACTAATTCCATCGAGGCTAGGCTATTCCTTACAGGAGTTAAAAACGTCAGCCAGGAGGACGAATAGCCATCAAGTTTTACTCATTCACGTCCCGTCACAATAACACAGAGATGGTAATTTCGCGAACGAACTTATCGCTGAAGGAGCAATGGAATATTGGACGATGGATTCGTCAGGAATTTGTGAATTCTCTGGTGCAAGAGACGCGGAGCGGGACGCCATCAACGCCGAAGTTTTGAAATTCTTCAATGAAACCATTCAACATCGAGCGGACGGATACTATGTCCGTTTACCATATAGGGAAAATCACGATTCATTGCCTTCAAACAAGGCGATAGCACTACGACGATTACATAGCGTCTTAGAAACGCTAAAATCACGCCCGGACCTTCTTGAAGGGTACCAGGACATATTAAAAGAACAAGCTGTCAAGGGTATCATTGAAGCGATCCCAAATGACCAACCCTTAGACGGCATTATTTTACATTACATACCACATCAACCAGTTATTACTCCACATAAAGACACTACCAAGCTTCGAATCGTATTCGACGCTTCTTCGCATTTCAAAGGATGCCCTTCACTAAATGACATCCTTCATCAAGGACCATTAATCCTGCCAGAAATTTACGCCGTACTCCTACGCTTTCGGATGGCGCGGTACGTAGTGACCTCCGACGTAGAAAAAGCATTCCTACAGGTACGCCTTCATGAACTCGATCGAGACGCCACGCGATTCCTGTGGGTTAAAGATGTACGCAAACCAATAACAGACGATAATTTAGTCACCTTTCGTTTCACAAGAGTGACGTTCGGACTGAACGTTTCTCCATTTCTTTTGGGAGCCACAATAAATCATCATCATTACATTGCGCCGTCAAAGACGAAATCCTCGCTCAAGAAATTCAGGAGAATCTATATGTCGATAACCTTGTGTTATCAGCAGACTCCAAGCTCGACGCTATAGAAAAATCCCTCAAGGCACGGGAGATTTTTGCAGATATAGGAATGAATCTACGCGAATTTGTCGCCAACATTCCAGAACTGGGTAGTAATTTACCACCCCATGCTTGCGCGAGCTCCCAAACACACAAGGTGTTGGGTATCACTTGGAATTCTGTTGAGGACTTACTCAGTATACACTGTCATATACCTCCATCAAACACAACCACAAAACGGATTGTTGCACGTCAGATTGCATCGGTCTACGATCCTTTCGGATGGATATCACCATTGCTAACGCTTGCCAAGCATTTCCAACAAGATCTATGGAAACACAAGTTCACCTGGGATGAACCTCTCCCAGAAAAGCTCAGCACTCAGTGGCATAATATCCTAAAAGACGCCCACGGGTTTCAGCGCTCCTTCCCACGAAACACGACACCAACGATATATATTTAGGAGTGTTCGCAGACGCCAGTACTATTGCACTGGCTGCCTGTGCGTACATTTTCAACCAAAAAAGTTCGACTCTAATTATGGCAAAATGTAAACTTCCTTCCATAAAATCAAAATATACTATTCCAAAATTAGAAATAAACGCTATCACGATTGCATGTCGCCTAGCCCTATCCATCATTCAAGCATCCAAAACTCGCCAACAGTCGTCTTCGCAAACTGTATATTTTTTCGGACTCTTCAGGTCGCATTAAGTTGGCTAAATACGCCTTTACAAAAAGCGCAGCTAGGGCGCCTTGTGGAAAATCGCTTACGTGAAGTACGCCGAATTGTAGAGACCTCTCGGAAGAGAAAATTTCTCAGTTGAATTCCGCCATGTCTCAACCAATGATAACCCGGCGGATGCAGGCACGCGTGGGCTGACAAAACATCAATTAGAGAGTCATATTTGGTGGTCAGGCCCAGGATTTCTACGTTCACCGGAGAGCAGTTGGACCGCTCCAGTTTATCCATTCAATATGGACAACTCTTACGAGGACTATGACACCTCAGCAGTCATCAATATCACGCAGGATAGACCACCGGAAAACTTGAAACCAATCATAGACTGTTCCGCTTCAGTTCATTACGTGCTGCGAAAAAGACCGCCCTGGTTACTCTGATCTTTATCAAGAAACTTCTAAAGCCTCTTCCACAAGAACGTGTCAACCGGATAGCATCGACCATACCCGAACTTTGTTCAATTCCTGATACACTGGAACAGTGCGGAGGACAAGAGCAACGAGTTGCCCGCTTATTCCTTATTCGCACATTTCAAGAAGCATACCTAACCAAGGAGTGCCGCAAATCTTTAAAATCATCCTTATGTCTCTTCCAAGATTCAGATCGTATCTGGAAATCAAGAGGACGTCTTGGGCGCTCTTCGCTCCCTCAACAAGGAAAACATCCCATGTTTATTACACCCAATACGAGTTTAGCGGAACTTATTGTAAGAGAAGCTCATGGTCCCTATCATCAGGGAATTGAACACACGATGGCTACCGTACGCTCAGAGTATTGGATCCCCAAATTACGTCAACAGGCTCGGAGATTGGTCCTCAAATGCGTGAAATGTAGACGCTTTAACGCTTTACCGTACCCATATCCGGACTCGACCGACCTACCACAGCGAAGAGTAATCCGTAGCCGTCCATTTCAGAATATTGGGCTCGATTTTTTCGATCTTCCCAAAGTTACGAAGGACGGAAACGAAATCAATCCGTGTGGGTGCATCTTCACATGCACCATTACACGTCTCATACACTTAGAACTAGTACCTAGCATGAGCACGGAAGACTTTATTAACGCTCTCCGACGATTCATCGCCCGTAGAGGAATCCCCGAAACCATCACATGCGATAACGCTCCCACTTTTATACTCACTGAAAAGATCCTCGCCGATGGAAATCGAAGGACGACGCTACATCCTGACGCAAAAACAATGCTGGCAGTGGAAACGTATTACACCATATGCGCCATGGCAAGGCGGTTTTTACGAACGCTTGATTAAATCAGTAAAACACGCTCTCTACAAAGCCCTTAGAGGCTCATCATGTCGCTCCACAGATCACCTACGTACGTTCCTAACGGAAATTGAATCATGTCTTAACTCACGACCATTGACATACCAAGGTGCTACGCATGAAGAATTTTCCTCAATCCGACCAATCGACTTCATTCAGAGAGATTTGGAGCTGACCCTCCCCATAGAAGACGCCATCCTGACCAGAAACGAGGATTCCAGATTATTACACTCCTGACGAAGAAAGGGCCTTTCATACAAGGAGAGAAGTGCTGGACGCTCTTCAGTCATCGTGCCAGGCTACAGAGAAATTTTGGAAGATTTGGCATGAGCAGTACTTAACCAGTTTACGAGAAACACACACTGCAAACGTAACCAACAAGCGCCACGGACAAGTTACCCCATCGTGTGGCGACATAGTCCTAGTAAGCGATCCTGTGCTCCCTCGAAACGAATGGAGACTGGCTCGAATCATAGACACACGCAAAGGAACGGATGGCAATATACGAGAAGCAGAACTTATCACATCCACCAGAAGAAAAATCCACCGACCGGTAAATCTTCTAATTCCGCTGGAAGTTCAAGAATACAAAGATCACCATCGCCACAACATACCCACCAAGACACAACCCCCTACTGTTTCCGAACGAAATCAGCACTACAACTTACGTCCACGCCCAACCACACGACCATCTCAAGCAGAAGGTGACGACAAGTCAGTGTCAGCACGACGAGAAGATGGTTTCTTTTCCATCTCATGCTTTTTTCTCTCATGATGCTTGGAAGTACGATATCTCCTGCAGAAGTCCAACTCACCTGCTCCAAGGACGAGGTCTTCATTCTCAATACACTGACGAAGACCCTTTGGCACCCTCAGTCGAAACCATTTTCAGGCCCGAATAGCCACCACAAGACCTCATCTCGCCAAGTCACCGACGCAATCAACATTAAATGATTGTGAGAAAACCCTCGCCACAACTTGCGGTATTCTCGAATGGAACAGGGCACCTTTATTTGGTTATCCTTATATCACCAAGACACTAATGATACCATACGCCATCCTAGCCACAAAAAACCTGCGCGTGTTACATCAGCGGTGTTTTCATATACACTATACGTCGTTCCGGAGACTTTCTTCGTTAGAAAATAGGCTTTCTTCGCGCCAAAAACTCAGTATTGACGCCAGAAGCTCTTCAAAGACGCCAAAGGCACGCCGGAACGCATGACAAAACTTTACACTTCAAAAAAGTCATTTCTTTGTTACTTTTTTGTTATTTTTTTTCTAAGAAATTTTTAGTAGTCATATACATGATTTTCACTCCAATTGTTCAGATTATGGACGCGAGTAACTCAGAACGCTTGAAATCCGATTACATTCGCCTACGCTCAGCCATCGGTGTACTCCCGGAACCAGAACGCCTGCATCGTCAGATTGTCTCTGATTGTAGAGCCATAGCTTCTCTGAGACGTTCTCTCACCACATTGTCACATAGTGTCAGAAATCTGTGTAATAGCGCACTCTCTCATACTGAATTCTTTCATCGACATCAATATCTGAAGCTCACTCTAGAAAAATTAGAACTTCGTTTTGTCTTAACTCGCTCTCATCTACGGGACTCCTGGAATTACCCTCCGCTCATGTTCGCCACCGGAATTCTGCAACCCTTTGAGTGGGAACGCCTGTGGGAAACAACGCTGGCATAAGAGGACCTCGTTGTGGGATACATGACGACATACGCGAAGAAGACGAGAAAATGGACACCGCATCGCACGTGAACGAGCTGGAAACGATCAATAGGAACGCAGACTTTATGGAGGCAGTAGGAGATCCGGATGAGGATGAAGAACCTTTAGTACTCCTAGAAGCAATAAGTGACGATGAATTGGAGGATCAAAACGATACCGATCGAGACGGGGAGTTGCAGGTAATGGTACAGTTCGATCGACGAGAAGACCCGGACGATGAGATATCCCGCCTCCGACAACAACTAGGAGACGCCAGAGCAAGCTGCGGGAGAGTACGACAGAATGATTGCCGAGCTGGAGAGGAAGAAGCGTGGTAGACCTCGCAGGTACGAAGGACAAATCGAAAACCCGAACGATGCACGAATGCGCTGTATATTCTGTAACATACGCGGAGACCACTATTCAGATTCCTGCACTGTCTACTCGACTCTCAAGGCACGCACGTTACGCATCAACCAGACAAAAATCTGTAAAAAGTGTCTAGACCGCTACTGTCCTAAAGGAGAGAATTGCAAAAAACACCACGCAACGTGCTACCATTGTGGCGACTCTGGACATAATTCTGCCTTCTGTCCTCTACCTGAGGAAAATCAGCGAACCGAGGATCAAATAAGTTACTTACGCCGTAAACGTGACGAAGCGAGAGAGCTCATCAGGAGGATCTCAAGTGGTCTTACACGCCGTGGCATTGACGCCTAATTTCAATACCCGTACGCCAGCTTTATCCCTGGGGGGAGTATCGCGACCATACGCGATTATATTTCCGTTGTTTTCCTGTTTTTCTTCCTGTTTATTTGTTTATCTCTCTACTCACATACGGTTGACCATCTCAGAAGTTGATCATATCATAATCGATTTGGCGCCAAAATAGGGGGTACGCAGGGGAGACGGGGATTGGATAGTCAGTCTGTTTTCTGAACACTTCGGTCCGCTGTATTCTTGGCCCAAAGATCTGTCTCCTGGCGCTACGCCTCCTTGTATTGCCTTCTCGAAGTACTTCTGCAATTCGCTGTTACTATTTCCTGTATTTGTGTTGCACTCATAAACTGTTGTGTTATTCACTGTTCTCTACTGGATATACACTGAACCACCTTCGGTCAATTTAATCTATCCTGAAAGGCCTTAACAGTCGCACGTAGGAACTTTCAAATTTTTCTGTTGACACAACTGAATCTCCATGCAAGTTTTGTGCGGTTTGTCGAGGACTCAATTCGTTGGCTTTCTTTATTTCTCCGTCATCTAGAGCTAGAGGTCAAAATCCACGATCTTCGTCTCAGGTCCTTTACCTCAGTCTTGGAAGAGCTGAAACCATAGCTGAAAGTGCATCAGAGACTACAATACTGCTCCTAACTTTTGTAACATCTACGCGTTGCGACGGTTCTGTAGCGTCGCAAACCGTCGCACCATCATAACTTCCTTGAAAGCGGGTAAAATGGAAAGATCTTTACAGCAATAGACTCGCCTCTCTGTGGCGAGTCTAACCATGTGTAAAACTACTAATATGCTTGAATGACAATAAGTTATTCCATGAAAACTATTGTCAATCCCTCGTCTAACTGTCTCGCCTCTCCTCATTCCCATTATCTTTCCAGTCTGAGATCAGCTCTTAGCTACCGCCTTGATGATTTTGCAGCGCCTCCCTTCGAGCCCTTCGCCAGCTTACGGGGCGGTGGTCAACCAACGCGTGAGAGCCCAGACAGAAAAGCACTACTTCGTTCAGGAATGAACTACTTTGTGTTTTTCTGTTTGGACTCTCACGCGTTTGGGGGAGCACTAGGACTAAGTCTTATTAAGGAAGGAACGAAAGCAGAGATGCATAGCGTGCATATGCGAGTGTACCAGAGTGAAAATCGTGTCGAGGACGTGGTCGCAGAAGTACGACCCCCCTGAAATCGAGATCCTGGCACGACCCCCTAAAACAGAGCAAATTAATTCAATTAAAATAAATAATGCAAAAAAAAATCAAAAAAAATTCTGCAAAATAATGTTATGGACGCCTTATCTTGTCTTAAAAGCACTTTTTTCATCGCTGCCCACTTTCGTGTATTTGCTAAAATGTAGACTCGAGGAAAGAGGCATTAACTTTGTGTGATTTCAAAAGGCAGGTTCCTCTGGAAATGCAAGAAATCCTGAAGGCACGGGGTTGCGATTTAATCTTAATTCCTGCTTGAGTATATCAACAACAGCCGAATGTTCGCTGTATCATATTTCATTGTTGTCGGGCCAACGATTCGTTCACTTGGTCGACTTCTTGTATCAACCGAAAGAAATATGAACGGCGCAATCAATTACGATCGCACCCTCGATGAAAAGGTTGCATTCCTCCATTTCATAACCTTTGAAGCAGTTTGAGGTAGGGTTAGATAGAGCTGGATTTCGCGTTTCCAAGAAGTATTGAAATTGCTCTGAAAGCCTTCCATGCAGAAAGATAGGGTCTCTCAAATTTCGTCGAGTAAACGTCGAGGATGCTGAAATTTTCATGCGAGTTTTTGCCGCTTCAAAAGCAATATCTCTCTAATATCGTAAGACCAGTCGCATCGGCCGGGCTCTGCTCCTTCTTGGTGTCGGAATGCCCAGCGTAGCCAGGCGATGCGACTGGTTTGGGCATTTCTTCCATTCGCACACGTCGTATAGCAAGTATTGATTGGGTACTGTGGAAATTCCTTCGGGTCACGTGCTATCGATCGATATCGATTGAAAATATCGGTTTTTGCGCAGAGGGCTCCGTTGGGGTCAGGAATCGCAGTAATGATTGGGGGCTTTAGAAGAAGTGGAAATTCCTTCGGGTCACATGCTAGGAGCGATAATTTGATACTCCTGCTGACTGGGGCATTTTGCCAACATCTTTAAAGGTCGCCATTCGTTGCGGGACCCGCTTCCTCCACCCACAGCTCCCTTGAGAATCCTAAGCGTTTGAATTCATTGCCATCTACCATTTCCTCAGTGCGGAGCGGGGAATCCGTGAGCCAGGGGGAGTGTAGCCAGTCTAGGGGGTGGGGGTGAGGGCAGTCACCTGACATGCGTGAAAAGCTGGATTACACTATTTCGCTTCGAGAGAGCGCCAGGCGCTGTGAAGCGCCGCCGCGTGGTCCCAACCCCCAACCCACTTTAACACAAAAAAGGCCGAGTCACAGAGGGTTGGAAAAATGATGAGGCTAGCAAGTGGCTCTGGAAGAATGGAATGGCAGAGGAACTTCAGGGGAACTCTCGTAATGGAAGTGTCGTTGAAATGCGAGTGTTCTGAAACTAAATTCCCTTTTATCCCCACACCATTGAATTTTTTTTGCTCAATGTGGCTCGGGGGGGGGCAGTTGCCGCCGCGGCGCATGGCATGTTTCGACATAGTGGAAACTCGAACATTCCAGCTTTTCACGCATGTCAAGTGACTGCCCTCACCCCCCACCCCCCTGAATTTGGCTACATTCCCCCTGGCTCACGGATTCCCCGCTCCGCACTGAGGAAACTGTAGCTGGCAATGAATTCAAACGCTCAGGATTTTCAAGGGATTCGCTGTGGGTGGCGGCAGCGGGTCCCGCAACGAATGGCAACCTTAAAAATGTTGAAAAATTGCCCCAGTCTAGCAGGAGTATCAAATCAACGTTCCTGTGGAACAATGATTAGATATCGATCGACATCATGCGACCCGAATAAATTTCGACTTTGACCACTGCCTCCAATCAACACTGTGATTCCTAAGACTTCTTCGAGCCCTCTGCGCAAAAACAGATATTGAAACCCTTCTTTCGATAGATTTCGGCGCAACGGGTCAGGCTCCGCCCACTACCGTACCCACTCTTAGCCAAGTCCCGCCTCCAAGCGATCATGCCCTAATAGCAACTTCCCTCCCACCCGGGAACCATTTCCCAACTGTTCTTCTTGGGTCTACGTAGTAATCTGCCTAGTGGTTACAATAGAGAGACAGACAGACAGACACACTAAATTGCTATATACATTCAGTTCAGTAGGGAATGATTCGTTTACAGAAGCGTTTGCTTTTCTGTTGTAAGTTCTGTTCTTCTTTTTCTGGTCTCCAGGACTTCTTGGAACCGAGTTATGAATTTTTGTCGCAAACTCCGCCCACTTTGGTCATGCCCCGACAGTTGACCTCCACTCCTCCACCCACCTCTATCCACCTTTTTCCGGCTCCCTAAGACTTCTGCCCGAATTATGAGGACTTGTAGAAAATGCTGTACACTTCAGAGCGCGCTCCCCATTGTGGGCGGGCCTCCGCCCACGTCATGTATGCTGGGACACCTTAGACATTGCTTCCCTGCCAATTTTTTTCTGCTCTGTAGGCCTTCTAACCAAGTTATCAATTTTTTGTTAAGCACTGCTTAGTTTGAGAACGCCCCGCCAACCCGGGTTACTTGTTGAACGATGCACATTTCAGTTTCCAGAGACCATCTGGACAAGCAAAAAAACTGATCATATCACAAGGACATGACGAGCAGTGATGTTTGGGGTCACACCACGGAAGGAACGCTCACCTGCGACCAAATATTTTACCTGATTCCTACAGAGAAGTAACCGTAGTCTACGCCGGTGGAGAGATTTCCTCGCTATCTTCTCAGGTTTCCACAAAACATCTCCTCTAAAAGTGGGGAATGTCACATAATGGGCCTACCACTACTGCAATCCTAGATGAAGCTCTTTCGAAAATTGAAATATAGCATCTTGTAAATCTCGAGCAGAGCTATCAGCTGGTATAACTTTTCAAATCGCGCGAACCATTTCTTCAAGAGTTATGGCGAGGCGACGGTTTGCGACGGTTTTACCCGTCGCAAACCGTCGATTGAACAAAAATTAGTATCAGTATTGTAGTTCTGCTATCGCTACTGCCCTGTTTTCGACTGAATGAGCACCGGTAGGACTGATGAAGGGATTAATAAGACTGGACGGCCTATATCTGGTCTAGCAGTTTTTTTATACTTTCGAGATGTGTGCAGTGAATATTTGTGGTAGTGCACATCAACTCAAAAATTCTACTCTGCAAAAGTACAGTCCATGTCTC
The DNA here is from genome assembly GCA_036418205.1 of Ostertagia ostertagi. Classification (NCBI taxonomy): domain Eukaryota; kingdom Metazoa; phylum Nematoda; class Chromadorea; order Rhabditida; family Trichostrongylidae; genus Ostertagia; species Ostertagia ostertagi. The sequence continues at coordinate 14,068 of MU870335.1, read as the reverse complement.
GAAGTCTGATTAGATGTATCTATGGGAATGTCGTGGGCGTCGTCGCACTTGGTCGTGTAGATAAGCTTTTCTAATATACCGCTGGATCTCCGCAGAGCATAACTTAGACAATGATGACAATAAATTCAAACGCTTAGGATTCTCAAGGGAGCTGTGGGTGGAGGAAGCGGGTCCCGCAACGAATGGCGACCTTTAAAGATGTTGGCAAAATGCCCCAGTCAGCAGGAGTATCAAATTATCGCTCCTAGCATGTGACCCGAAGGAATTTCCACTTTTCTAAAGCCCCCAATCATTACTGCGATTCCTGACCCCAACGGAGCCCTCTGCGCAAAAACCGATATTTTCAATCGATATCGATCGGATAGCACGTGACCCGAAGGAATTTCCACAGTACCCAATCAATACTTGCTATACGACGTGTGCGAAGAAGAAATGCCCAAACCAGTCGCATCGCCTGGCTACGCTGGGCATTCCGACACCAAGAAGGAGCAGAGCCCGGCCGATGCGACTGGTCTCACGATATTAGAAAGATATTGCTTTCAGAGCGGCAAAAACTCGCATGGAAATTTCAACATCCTCGACGTCCCTCGACGAAATTTGAGAGACCCTATCTTTCTGCATGGAAGGCTTCCAGAGCAATTTCAATACTTGTTGGAAACGCGAAATCCAGCTCTATCTAACTCTACCTCAAACTGCTTCAAAGGTTATGAAATGGAGGAATGCAACCTTTTCATCGAGGGTGTAGATTTCGGACGGTTTTTTTTTCGGGATTTCAGCAAATCTGACCCAGTGACAATCGCGCCGCAGCTGCCGTTGAATCGGCCGTTGATTGATACACTCGGCTGTTTCGATATACTCAAGCAGGAATTAAGATTAAATCGCAACCCCGTGCCTTCAGGATTTCTTTGCATTTCTAGAGGAACGCTTTGTTGAGAATCACACACAAAGTTAATGCCTCTTTCCTCGAGTCTACATTTCAGCAAATACACAAAAGTGTGCAGCGATGAAAGACAGTGCATAGATGACAAGATGAGGCGTCCATAACATTATTTTGCAGGATTTTTTTTGATTAATTAATTGAATTAATTTTGCTCTGTTTTAGGGGGTCGTGCCAGGATCTCGATTTCAGGGGGGTCGTACTTCTGCGACCACGTCCTCGACACGATTTTCACTCTGGTACACTCGCATATGCACGCTATGCATCTCTGCTTTCGTTCCTTCCTTAATAAGACTTAGTCCTAGTGCTCCCCCAAACGCGTGAGAGTCCAAACAGAAAACACAAAGTAGTTCATTCCTGAACGAAGTAGTGCTTTTCTGTCTGGGCTCTCACGCGTTGGTTGACCACCGCCCCGTAAGCTGGCGAAGGGCTCGAAGGGAGGCGCTGCAAAATCATCAAGGCGGTAGCTAAGAGCTGATCTCAGACTGGAAAGATAATGGGAATGAGGAGAGGCGAGACAGTTAGACGAGGGATTGACAATAGTTTTCATGGAATAACTTATTGTCATTTCAAGCATATTAGTAGTTTACACATGGTTAGACTCGCCACAGAGAGGCGAGTCTATTGCTGTAAAGATCTTTCCATTTCACCCGCTTCCAAGGAGGTTAGCTTTTCAGATATCAGACAGATATACATAGATAGTATCGCCGAATCCACATCTGTATAAGGGAATATTTCCAGAAAGAACAATCTTTCTAAACAGTTAGTGAATAAACAGCGCAAAACCTGGAAAGCACTGTATTCATGATTGACAGAGTTAACAAAATTGATGACAAAAAAAAGAATCATTGTAACCTCCACGTTGGTAGATAAACAATGTGCAACCTTTAGAACACTACCACTCAAGCAACTTCATTCGATTGAAAACAATGACACTAAAGAACGATAAGAGAAGACTTCGAAAAGGGACTAGAAAGAACACAAGAACCAAAATGAAATCAAATCAAAACCAAATCTAATGAGAAAAGTCAGCTGATCGTGAGTAAGGTGTATTGATTCCCCTATCTACTGCTTGATGCCGGCAATATCCCGACAACTCGCCCGAACAGCTCGTTCTCCTATGCCCGTCTTCTTCGCTGCTGTTGGAGAGGAGGGGGGGGGGGCGATTTCGGCCTTGTCGACGGTTTCTTTGCGTTTTTTCTTCACTGTCGTTCCACCTCCCATCTCTACACTCAATTTCAGGCGCCATAATGCCCAAACACGAGCCTGACTTTTGCCTTCAAAATTGCTCACATACATAGATCTTGTTATTTGCAGGAGACTTATACTGAATTCAGTATTCGCGAGCAGAACAATCCGTTTCTCTACGTCGTGCTCCCGAAGCATCTGAGGAACACAGAACTTCACCAACAGATGCTCATAAACAGCCAGAGCTTGTCACCCATCATGACCTGCACTCCACTTTTGAGGGTAGCCTTTATGTGAAAACTCATATTTCTCTCTTGGCCGTCTTCAGAGAAATATCATAAAGTGTTAGCCATAGCAAGAGAGATACTTATTTTAAATAGGACAATGATAGGGTTGTTTTGTGAGATTCGGGATTTTCAAAAATGATGTTGACTGAAAAACGCTTTCCACATATCGAGACACCTTAGGAACGCACCGGAATCAGCACTGCATAATGGAGCAACTCAATTATTCATATACCGTGATTTATAGTAATCTCAAAATACCGAGGCCTTACATATAATTTGAAAATGATAGTGCATTCAGAACCAGCCTTCGATGAATTTCTCGGATGTGTCATTCAAACGATTCGACAGTGATCCTCGCGGTTCATCTCTACTTAGGAAGTTCGAGCCCGGCGTCGAGTGGACATGTAAAACACTGCCGATACCGTTGCAGTACTGTATATGCCAGTATCAAAAACAAAGTGTCACGTGAGTCCTTTGAGGCATTGCGAGGAGGTCCTACGAAGCAAACCTATTGATCAGTGATAACTTGTGTGACGCAGTTTTCTTATTAAATCCGTGCCCACGTCTATAGGCAAAGTCTATGTTGAGGATACTAGGTGCCTGTCAACTGGAAATTTTGCTTGCATGAAAGCCCCAGCTGCCACTAAGCTTTGCTTGCTAATCCCTTACGAACTGCTGACAATAATGTTGGACAAACAAGTGTGCAAAAGTCGCTCGTTGTTCGCTGCCTAAAAACGCTGAGTTCGCAAGCGCTGGAGTCTGCAAGGATCCAAGCACTCAATATACGATTGCTTTTACTTGATATGGTACTTTCACCTGAGATGATAGCAAACGCGTAGGTCCTCGTACGCGCGTTATGGACAAAACCCTTCCTTTCACTTATCTGCTGACATTATTATCATTGTCATCATCATTAGGCCTCATAGTAGCGCTTGGCTCAGATAGAGCCGAGAAACATGTTAGGATGGAAAGAAAGTCCTGCAACACTTTTCCCCATTTAGTTTTGAATTTATCTTTTTCGTTCACGAATCCTGACCAGCTCTATATCCACCACTTGTCTTCACGCTTAGAAAATTTCTTGATGCTCCTTTGCCAAAACCCAGCGGAGTGCGGGTCGAGAAAGGAGGCGACCTCACTTTCGAGTTGGAGTTGATCGTCTAATTATTTCGTTATCAAGATGATGATTAAAGGTCCAGGATAGGTAGCACTTATTTACAGCTCGAGAATACGCTAAGAGAGGTAAGAAATCTTGCCGCAACTCCAGAATTTCTTACCGGGCTCATTTCGGATCATGGTGATTCGCAATGTCATGAAAGAAATGAATATTGTCGCGGTACGAGGGCTCCTGACGAGCTGCCTCGGCCAGCTTCTGGAGTTCCGCAGCCTAGACCTCTACCTACACAATGGTGCCCATAACGAAGAAAGTAGAGCTTCCGTAAGAGCCCTACCTGTAATGGAGTGTGCGGGACGCTGCTGGCTTCTTATAAAAATATCAAAAGATCGAAAGCGCTGGTAAAGGTGAAACACGCTGTAGCGGTGAACGGCATGCCTATTGAAGCTATTGCAGATAGTGTTGGTCGTTGACACGAATCCATAGTTATGGAGACATTTGTACTAGACAGTGACTCGGAGTATGGATTTACTAGTGGTCGAGGTTTTTTTTGAATTTTCTTGGATAACTACTGACTGCAGCACTTATATCCACCTCGTGGATTAAAGCCTCGAGAATGCTCTACCATTTGTTAGTCATAAATGTTACCTATGAATTTTTCAGAAAAAAAGAAAATTTAGAAAGAGTGTTGCAGAACTTTCTTTCCAACCTAATAACTGCAACGACTCTGGGATAGAGCGCATACAACTGGCGCATGGAGTGGAAAAATTGATGAAGATAGCAGGTACAGTGAGCCGTCGTTAAAAGTCCTGAATGGAGGAACCAGTGAGCGGCCACCAGGTGAAAATCGCGTCGAGAACGTGGACATATCAATAAGAAGCCTCCCACCTTGAAATTGGGTCTTGATACGACCCTCCCCAGTGATCTAGATTCGAATGAAAAACCTCCACGAGGTTGTTGAGCAGACTTCATTGGCTTGCGTTTCGACGGGGTCGTCTCCTTCAGAGCCGCATCTTAGTCCGGTACTCGAGACCACCTCGAGACCTAGTGATGACAACTGTTATGTTCATTACGGCAGAATTTTCCGCAGACAATTTCTTTGAGGTGCAATCTCTGTGTGCCAGCAGCACCGCTAAGAGCGTCGTCGATCCTTGCCCCTCGGAGCAAGTACGTTTCCTGTCAAGGTTCCTACCCCGTTGTTCACCCTGCTTCATATCTAGGCGTCTGGGTGGGCGTGTCTGCGGACTTCTTAAAGGAATCTTCCGCGGAAAAAGCTCCGCCTCCATTACCACAGAAAAACGATACCCCTTAGGCCCCTAGCCTCATGAGCATAGCAAAAAGAACGGAACATAAGCGTTAGTTTCGATAATACTAATCCTACACACAAGACAAAATGATCACTCTTTCCGTGGAAGATTCCTTTAAGGTATCGTTTTCTGTGGTAATGAGGGCGGAGCTTTTTCCGTGGAAGATTCCTTTAACAAGAAGACCACAAAGTGGATATTGCATGCCTTTTCTGGCTAATTTCAGCTGTGTACTTAATCCTATGAGGATTACAGGTAGGTCAACCTTACGCTTGGTACTTTTGGAAATTTTTACGTCTTCACCCTTTTCCGGGGTTTTGATACAACCCCTTCTTCTACTAATTCCGCAAAGCCATCTATGTCCCCCCATCGTGCAAATAGGGTAGTAAGAGGAAGATTACCCGCCGACCTGTCACGTCCCTTTACCTGACTGGATGATTTTCTCTCGTGGAATACCGACACCTACCTACACTTGGAAAAAAGACACCAAAAGCTGTTACATTTCAAGTCATTCTCCAGTACAATAAACGATTAGATAATGGCGCCCGTTTCCGTTCCATATCATAAGGAGGAAAGTGATAGCTATAAGGTTAAGCCTAGGCGGGAGAGGAACTCCTGGTTGAATGAACTAATTACAGTGTAGCAAAAGTTCGAATGTGTGAGATCACAGTAGTCATGAACCGCTGTCTAAGCAGAGAGGGCAGGCGCAGAATCGAATCGAGGCGGTATAACAGATCGAGTTCAAGTCAGGGTGAATAACGATTGAAATTATCCTCGACCATAACTCTGTACAGTGTGAAAATAGTGAATGTCCGCGCGAGAGAGCGGGCTCGAAATCCTCGACCGATTTTCCCCCTGGATCAAGTTTACGTCGACCGTTTAGAATGTGTTGAAACACGCGAACTAGCGTCGTGATAATGGAGCGCGCTTGCTGATCGGTTTCAGGCGAGAAATTGACAATACGAAAGCAGGGTCAACCCTGCGTTGCGCAAAGAACAACGAGGGGGTCGTATTCAGCCGACCGAAAAGGGAGGGGGTCGTATCCACAGACGGGCTGCAAGACGGCTTGAAAAGTGCAGTGTCCGGGAGTGCACTTTCAGCCTCTAATGTTCTCCAGGAGCTCTGCACGCTGTCGGAGAGTCACACAGACATGAGCTCCATGGGAGCATTAAAGCATGCAGAGCACTATAAGTCTCACCATCAGCTTATTATCCTTAATCGACGCTATCCGGACGGCGCTTTTGCTCGACAGCATAGATCAAGAGTACAATAGACAATAGCCAAAAACTTTGTTACAGTGTAGTGCAAAAACATGGTCTGTCTTCGATGATCGAACATTCCTGAAATCCCAAGGAGAACAAAGTGTAGAGCAGTTCATGGGAAAGTGAAACAAGAGTACCATATAACAGCACAATGCAACTCAATCACGATACTAACACCTTCTTCAGGAAAATGGAGGACTTTCAAATGCGAGTGCGACTTCTGCCCACAGACAGGTGCACGGCGTATACCCGAGCAGGCGTTTTCCCATAAAAACGCCTTCTCTGTCAGCGGCCGTAAGCAGACAAACTTCCTGAAGAGAATTTCGATGCTTTCAAATCAAATCTAAGCGGAACAAAGTGTAGCGAATTTGCTGAATTAGAGACGCCTTAGGAAAATTGAGGCAGAAGAAAGAATTTCAGGAAAATTTCACAGTTGTTATGAAGTACTCTTCGAGTGGATTCCAACATCTTTACCGCTTCTCATCACATTAATTTTGAAGGAAGTTATGGGCCTTTGAAGACTGCATAGTCGCGGTCCAGGAAAATGGCTTGAAAAAAATCAAGGTGGAAAAAACGGAACAACGGGACTATTTTTTGAGCGAGTGATTATTTCAAAAGTTTTAGCACTTATTCGAAAGCTCTAATCTTCTAGTTTCTAATTAGCCTTAGACATCTGCAAAAAGTTGAGTATGAAGAAAGTTATTAACGTTTGAATGTCGAAAACTCGCGCCTTCTCAAAAATCGGACCACAAACCCCCCAAAAACGGAACAACGGGACTATTTTTTGAGAGAGTGATCGCTGGAAAAATTTCAGGTGCTTGTTTGAAAGCGCTAATCTTCTAGTTTCTAATTAGCCTTAGACATCTGCAAAAAGTTGATTATGAAGAAAGTTATGAATGTTTGAATGTCGAAAACTCGCGTGTGCACAAAAAACGGAACAACGGGACGATTTTTTGAAATATTGAACATCCACAACATTTCAAATACTTTTTCAGGAAGAAAACTATTTATATTTTAAAATTTTGGTGTCCGGTTTCATGAAACCGCTTCTGAAAGAAAATATAACCTTCTGAATGGAGGGGTTTGGATTGCAACGTAATTGCTACAAGGTTTAGTTTTTCAGATTATAAGGTAAGGAAAATTGAGAGATCGAAAAAATTGGTGGGTTTCTGAAAGTAGAAATCTTTACGATTAAAATGATGTATTGGTTTACGCAAAAATTTGGAAATTCCTTCTATTTAATGAATAAAACTTCATTTGCCTCGATTCCCTCCTCTGAGCGAGACAAAGCGCGCGGATTGACCACGGTCCACCACTTCTCCATGTTGGTGACTGCCATCATTGATGAGCATTAAATTATGTTAAAGACATGATTGTTAATATGGGGGG